>PVJC01008509.1:0-48474 GCA_004026665.1 Murina feae
GCTTCTGCCGCAATGGAAAGGGCTGTTTACTCAGGTCCGTGAGTGGCGGCCGCCATGTTGGCTGGGCTAATTTGCATACAGCCGCTCTGATTGGCTGGTGGGCGTGGCTTACCCTGTCTCGGAGAAACAGTTAATTTTAATATTTCGCTTTTATTAGTTTAGATACATAGTTTATGGTAGATGTCTCACCCTAAATCCTAGATTGTAGACATCCTTTTCTGACATATCTCTATATCTATCATCTATCTATCTATCTATCTATCTCTCAACTACTCTATTTACTAGTACTATCTGTCTATTTATCTGTCAAGAGAGAGAAATAGAGAGAGAGAGGCATATGGACACTAGATACATATAAACATATCATTTTCCCACTTACTATAAACCCAGAAGATAAAGTTGAAGTCTTCTAAACAAAATTAATGTACTAACCTAGATATTATTCTTATAGAATAACATTATGTCAACAAAAGAGCAGCTGGATAGCATGAGAAGGCTAGGATGAAATCATTTTTTTGTAAGCAGTCTTTTTTCTATCCTAATAATTATTCAATAAATATTTTAGTGTCTAGCATGTACCAGAGACTGTTACAGCCAGTCACTCAGCTTAAAAAAATTCCAGCTCTTACAAAGTTTAAATTCTAGACAGACAAAACAAAAAATATGTAAGTAAATTATATAAAACAATGAAAAGGCATAATTGCTGTGAAATTGTTCAGGGAATAGAGTAATTGAAGACTGATTATACACTCATGTGCTTGGGAGTAGGTGTATATAGACAACAGAATTAAAAGTACTGCATTGGATAGTCTTTATTGGGAAGGAAACATTTGTGCAAATACATGAACACAAGTGAGAGTTAGTCCAAGGTGTATATGAGGAAAGAATATTCTGGGAAGATGAAATATCCAGTTCAAAAACCCTAAAGCAATGGATTTATGTAGTGTTCCAGGATGAGTGTGCCAGTACCTGAGGGAATAAGGGGAGGGGGAGTTGAGATAAGACAAGTAACAGGGAACCGGGCCTTATAGGGTCTTTTAGGCAACAATAAGGACACTGGCTTTTACTCTGAATAAAATGGTGAATAATTGCAGGGTTTTGAGAAGCAGAGTGGATTTATATACATTTATACATTTATATACATGACCGGATTTATATACATTTTTTTAAAAATTGTGGTTGTTTGTGCATAAGGGGGCAGAGATAGAAATAGACAGGTCAGTGGAAGTTCTTATAATCATTAAGAAATATATGGTGTCTTAGATCAGAGAGGCAATAAATAGTAAGATTTTGGAAATACTTTCAAGTTTGAGCAACAGGATGTTCTAATACGTGATATAAGATATATGAAATTAAAAGAGGAGTCAATAATAATTCCAAATTTTTGTACTAATCACCCAGAATAGTGGAGTTAAAAGCAAATGAGAAATGGAGAAGAGAAATATCTGGTATTTAAAGACTGGAATCTCTAAGGAAGTGAGTGAAGATGGAAAGAAAAGAAAATCAGAGACTGATTCCTGGAGTATTCCAACAGTTTAAAAAAATCCTGGTTACAAAAAACAATACAAAACAAAACAAAAATAAGCAACATAGAAGACTGAAAGGGAACATCAAATTAAGTAGGAGGAAACCCAAAAGAATGCGGTTGGTGCCCAGAAATTGCAGAAAGTATATCATGAAGGAGGAAGAATTCAACTCTATTAAATTCTGTAGGCAGATGAAATACAATTGTGAAAGAGAGAGTTAAAGGCAGGTTCCAGAGGTCTAAGAATGGAAGAGAATTGAAAAGAGCAAGTCAAAACATTTCTTGAGAAAATTTTGAAACAAAGGAGAACAAAAGAATAGACCCTGGTGGGGATCAAGATGGTTTTTCAAAGTCCAAAGAAATAAATGCATATTTATATGCTGAAGAGAAGATCTAGAGTAAAGATGACATTAGATGAGAAACAAGAGACTTTCTAAAGTTGTGACTCAGAATAAGTCACACAAGATAGGTGGGATGGGCTACAGAGAGAGGCAGGGATATAAAGCCCAGCCATCTCATCTTGGGGCTCCACCACCCTTTGCTGGCAGAGAGGAGTAGAGAGAGTGGGGCTCCATGGAGCAAATTGACTACCCACCACATTGCTTTGGCTGCAAAGAGTTACATCTTGCGTCTAACTGCGACAGAGGCCACACATTAGGCTGTATAACCAGGAAGAAAGAGACATGGGATTGGTGATCCTCTCGCACGTTATTAATTTCTTGATTCTCCCCCCCCTCCTGAATTCAGGAATTCTTACTGATTAAGTAACAAAAATGTAATGAATAAAAGACAATAAAAGGACATTTATAATCCTATCAACCTTAATATACATCCTAATTTAATCATGATACTATATGGGAAAATCTGTTCATAATTGCTATTCTGAAATATTATATTCTACAGTACAACTTGCCTCTACTTACACTTAAATAACTATTTTATCGATAAAGTGATTTGAGAAATGACTTCCATTTTTGTATTTCATTTGACTTGATTATTCTTTAAATAATAGAGTTCTTCTAAATTATAGTTAAGGTCAATAAGAAATAAGAATACATTAATATGTAAGTGATCATAATATATTAAATAGATGTTATATGTTTTTTTTTCTTGCCACATGACTGGGTTTTTATTAAAGAATTGAAGTTGAATTCAAGTTCAAATATATACTTACTACGAAACTACAGGTTAGGGTTAGGGTGAGGACTGGTGTAGGCATTGAGTTTGGTGCCTTGGTAAGGTGTCAGGGTCAGAGTTAGGGCTAGGATTTGATTTTAGAGATTTTTTTAGAATACTCAATCTCCTTTAATACCTATAGGAGTTAATGTATGATGCTGTCCTGGGCTCACCCTGCTAACATATGTGTTTCTGATCTATTAAACAAGGAGACAGATCATGGTCTTGGTGCGCATACTCCACTTCGGAAATTCCCTTTAAAACAAAATCTAATGCAATTTTCTATAAACTGCCTCAAACTTTTACTTCTATACTCAATCTCAGTTGCTTTTAATATCATTTCACTCATTGTTTTGGAATCCATGTATTGTATCAGCATTTTGGTCTTTTTTTTTTTTCCTGAAGTTTTCCTCTTATATTTAAATGCAAAACCTGTGTAGCTTTCAAGAGTTCATTCTTAGAGATGCATCTTCAAAATATCGCTTTCTTAATGTTGGCTTCTCCCTAGTTTTCCAAATGTATAAAGGTTAAAAGGCACTTATACAGGCTTGTACAACATTATATAAAATAAATAATGTATAACAAAACCTATCCAAAGGATAGAAATATTAAGCAATAAGTTTAAAGTATCATAATAAAAATGTCAAAAACTAAATTATGCTATTTATAAATATGACTACCCTGAGCAGATGATATTTTTAAATATGGGATAGTTAACCATTTTAAAAATAGATCATCTTATGTGAATCAATCTCAGAGCTGGTAGGGAAAGATGAAAATATTTATGGCTAATTACATAAAAATGTAAACATAAATCTATTTCTCACTGAGGCATGTTCTTTTTGCTATCTGAACAGAATATGAATGCAGAATATTTGTAGATTATATTTGTCTGAAAACTCTTTCCAGAGAATAGTAAGCATCTTTTCATCAAGAGAAAGCTGACCAATGTAGATATCAGGGATTTTTCCAGAACAAGATCTAATTGTGATTCATTTTCTTCAGTCTCAGCCTGTAGTGCCTCTTCTAACAGATGCTTTCGATATATTGAATTGTTCGAAGCTAATTTCATCTGTGTTATTTCTCTCCACTTTCAAATTCACTCTGTTAAGTTTGACTTGGTATTTTGGAGTTCTTCATGGTGGAGGGTACAATCCCGGAATATCAGCCAACTACTACCACACCCTTCATCTTAAAAATTTTGTTGAATGGAGATGTTTCCAAAGTGTCATGTTCTGAATAATTAAATCTATGTTATTTTTGTTGAATTTTTGAGCATGTGATACAACACTAAGCATAAAAGAAGCTGCGTTGACCTTTATGTCCATAAGGATCCATCCCCAGTGAACACTGTATGTTGATGGGTGGTGGTAGGCGAGGGGGGATTTTTCCTTGTGTCCACCTCCTCCTGTCAATTCAGGCAGTTCTTTGTTGCACACTGTCCCTCACATGGCCCCTCACTCACTGCTCATGTTGTAATTTCTTGTCCCATAACTTATTATATTCAATCTCTAATTACTTTAGGACATCAGCTCTCATTCAGTTACTGTGACAGAGACAATTAAACATATTGATATAGGTTTCAATGTCCAAATCAAGGGCAGTATATTTACAGACTTTCAAAAGGCATCTGGCTTTGAAAGAATACCCTTTTTAGACACCAACAAAAATAATGTGTTTATAATACTACATTTTCAAGAAAAAATTTTAAAAATACTTCTTTTATGTCCTCTTTAGAAATAATTTCGAACTTACAGAAAACTAGCATGAATACTTTATGGAACACTGCATACCCTCTGTTCTTTATTCAGAGTCCCCAATTTTGCTTGGTGGTGTGTGCTTTATCATTCTTTTTCTGTCCCTCTCCATCTTCCTACACACACACACATACATATACCCACATGCTCACAATTTTCTTTTCTGAACCACTTAAGAATAAGTTGCATATCAGGTCCATTTACTGCTGCCTATTTTATATTTTCTAAAAATATAGACATAAGTTATGAAGTGTATCATTACATTATAGCATATATCAATGTTAAATTTCCTGAAACAGATAACTTAATACTCAGCCTTCCTTATCCCAATTTTGTCCACTCACCCAATGATGCCTTTAAAGTATTTTTTCCCATCAGGATAGGATGCAAGGAAGGAGCACACATTTCCTGTTTTCATTTTTACAAATCTCCTTAGCCTTTCATTGTCTTTTCTTAAATTTACAGTTTTGAAGTGTACCCTACCCCCTTCATTTTTAGTAGAATAGTTCTCATAGAATATTCTAATTTAGGGTTTAAGTTATGTTTTCTCATAATAGATTCAATCCATTTACACAGTCCTAGTGGGATATTACCAGCATGATGTTGAGTCCTCAATCCATCATGTCTGGAGGCACATATTGTTTATCTGCTTCTCACTGGGGATTTTTATTTTGATCAATGTGTTGTCTAATTTGTGGGAGACACTTTAAAGACCATACAAATACTCTACATATCATACAAATCCTTCCAATACCCTAGTTTAATGTATGTTGATGTCACATGTCAGACTGGTATTTACTGTGATGGTTGGAATAGTATGACTTTCTTATTCCAGCACACCTTCCACATTTACCCCTCAGAACTTGGCATTCTAAATAAGGAAGAGTCTTGTCTTTCCTACTTTATCTACCTATTTATTATATCTATTTATTATATCTACTAGAGGTTCGGCACATGAAATTCATGCATGGGGAGGGGGTGTGTGCGTCCCTCAGCCTAGCACCCTCTCCAATCTGGGACCCCTCGAGGGATGTCTGACTGCCTGTTTAGGCCCAATCCTGATGGAATTGGGCCTAAACGGAAGTCAGACATCCCTCTCACAATCCAGAACTGCGGGCTCCCAATAGCTCACCTGCCTGCCAGCCTAATTGCCCCAACCACGCCCCTTCCGGCCTGATTGATGCCTAACTGCTTCCCTGCCAGCCCAATGGCCCCTAACTGACCTCCCCTGCAGGCCTGGTCACCCCCAACTGCCCTCCTCTGCTGGCCATCTCGTGGCAGCCATCTTGTGACTACATGAAGGTGGCCATCTTTGACCACATGGGGGTAGCCATATTGTATGTTAAGTGATGGTCAATTTGCATATTACTCTTTTATTAGGTAGGATTTATATTTCACCAATATCAATCTACTTATTTATCTATATATCATCTCTACAGATTTAGGATGACTATTACTTCTAAAGGTTTGTAATTTATTACTGTCCTTAGTTCAAATGTGTATATATATAATTTCAAAGAGGAAGGGAGAGGGAGAGGGCGATATAAACACCAATGATAAGAGGGAATCATTGACTGACTGCCTTCTGCTTACTCCCCCTGGGGATCCAGCCCACAACCGGAGCATGTTTCCTGACCGGAAATCAAACCATGACCTCCTGGTTCAGAGGTGGAAGCTCAAGCACTGAGCTACACCGATTAAACACCTTAATTATTTTTATGCTCAACTTGTCCAGATATGGTTAATATAAATTTTTTCTAGTTGGATCATTTATGCCATTACCTATCATTTCTACCTTTTTTTCTAATATGAATAGCTGTTTCAAACTTCAGTTGTACCTTACTTGACCAAAATCTAATATCAGTTTTCCAAGCAGATCTGATTCCTTTTAGTGGATAATGATATTAGTAACTAAGGTCTGCACTAGGTATGCTCATTGCTACTGTAATGTCTTTGTTTCTAGAGTCAGTTAATAGGCAGAGGCAGGAAATAAATTAAATAAATAAATAAATTGCATTTAACACGTGTAGCTTTATATACACACATGCACATAATTATATACAAACACTTTTAATGAGCGTCCTTCTTGTTTTTTCCTATTTCCTATATATTTCTTACTTTTTTCATAGTAAGAACCAAGGCTCCTGACACTATCAACACATTTACTCATTTGTTCTTTACATTATATATTTAAATATTTTCAGAATTGTATCAACTATATATATATATATATATATATATATATATATATATATATATATATATATATATATTTCATTGCTTTTTCACTTTCTATGTTGTAACTGACCCAGCATCCAGCATTTGGCATTAGCTTCTTCACATTTCACTCAGCCTCCCCACGCTGCCACCAGGTCTGAGGGGAGAAGAGCTGCTTCGCTGGCCAGCATTCTCCGTCTCCCTCTTTCCTTCTTCCTGCTGCAACTTCTGCTACATTTTCTCCCCTGTTCAAACCCTGAGCTCTCCCGCAAATGCCGTTTCAACACTTGAACTTCTCCTTTCAATAGATGTAGGTGTGTGCACCATTTGTCAGAAGGCATTAGACACATATAACCCAAGAATAAACATTCTTTTTTAAATGTGCACCCAATTATTATTACATATCCCATGTCCACTAAATCCCACAACTCTGTCAATCTGTTAACAAACATTTACTAAGCACATTCAATGCACAAGCACTGTCCTAGCGGGTGAGACCCAACCTTTCAACAAGACACATAAAACCTTCGAGAACTTACATGCAATCACTCACTGTTGTATCTTCTTAAATCTGGTATAAAGGAGAAAGCAAAGAATTTGGGAATAGGGAAATGAGGGAGCAAACGTGGTCTCTCATCTTTCAGGATCTTGTCACAGTATTTGACAGAGAGCACTTATCAGGTAGGTCCTGGGTGAATGGTAGTATCAGCAGTGGAGTTTGAACTTAGTCAAAATTCCTAACACTCATGCACTGCCATTGCATCAGTGGAGAGATAGAAGTAATTCTATTAAATATGCACAGGTTTTATATAACTTGGGGGAAGAGTGATGGTTACTTTTTAGTAAGAGTTGAGTGTTCAGGTGCGTGTGTGTTTATTTCATTATCAACTAAAACAATTCCAAATATAAAATAATTATCTGAATAATGAAATCTTTAGTCTTTGACTTTAAAATTATAAACAACAACATTGACATTACTGCTTATTTCAGAAAAAGCCAAAATGCAATATTCCTATCCCTATTCCAAGAATGAAAGTGTCAAATTATAGATATTTAATCCTACAATGACCTTTTTATTTAATATGTCATGCGACAAACCCATTATACATACCTTCTGGTATAAGAATCACAAAATCCTTTCAAAGGAACTGGGAACTTGTGTGTGTGTTTGGTTCTGTTAGCAAACACTGGTTTGTGCCTGGCTGAATAGCTTCATGATAAAATCTCTGTCTTTTTCTGTGGCTCTCAGACTATCATACACAGCTCTATTTCCAATTTGTATACTATAGCAAAGCTGAACAATACAAAAGCAGGACAGTCACTGTGAAAATGGCATGAACAATTGTGCCTGCTAAATGCATAGGATGAATAATGGCTTTGCTGTGAGCAACTCGGCTTTCATATAGGAAATAGTGGGATGGTGTGTCCTAACCTTCCCTGAAGAATACTGTGGGGGCTCAAGAATGAAACCTGCCTGTCTTCAAAAATAGATTCTATTATAGCCCAATGAATTAGCAATTAAATTTCAAGATCCAATAGGACTAAGCTGTTTTATCTTTGAGTCCTTGAGAGAGCTCTTTTCCTATGGACGGAAGAAATATCTGCAATAGTTTAGAATGTTCTGTAGAACATTCTGCATGTTCTATAGAATCCCATCTAATCTAATAAAAGAGCAATATGCAAATTAACAGTCTCTCTGGGTCACCTAAGCCACACCCACCAGCCAAGCCATGTCCACCAGCCAATCAGAGCGGCTGTATGCAAATTAATCCAGACAAGATGGTGGCCGGCAGCTACGGAGCTAGAGTAAACAGCAGGCTTCCGTTGCAACTGCCTGCCTAGGCTGGCTGAGGTAACAATGTTTCAATTATAGAAGCCATGGAGCTAAAACAAACAGGAGGCTTCCTTACCTGCCTAGGCCTCGGCTCATGGCAACAATGTTTCAATTATAGAAGCCACGGAGCTAAAACAAACAGGAGGCTTCCTTACCTGCCTAGGCCTCAGCTCAAAGCAACAGTGTTTCAATTATAGAAGATAAATAAACCCCAGAACCTGATTCCAGCCAGCCTCGCTTGGACCTTGGGTTAATGGGAGCTGTGGGCAGCCTGAAAGCTTGAAAATGGCCCTCAGCCTCTCACCCAGACTGGCCAGGTACCCCAGTAGGGACTCGAATGCCTAAGTGACTGTGGGCAGCCTGAAAATGGCCTTCAGCCCATCACCCAGGCTTGCCACACCCCAGTGGGGTGAGGGTCCACACTGGGGGGGCTTGGCCAGCCTGCAAACAGCCATCAGCCCCTCACCCAGGCTGGCCAGGCACCCCAGCAGATGGACATCCCCTGAGAGGTCCAAGACTGTGAGAGGGCACAGGCTGTGCTGAGGGACCTCCAGAGTGCACAACTTTTTGTGCACCGGGCCCCTAGTTTTTAATAAGTAACATATCTCCAGGAATGAGATAATGTTCATAGTGCCAAATGGTGTTTAATTCAGAATAAACTGCTATGTGATATTGGAAATTTGGGCATTTTTTAAAGGCCAAATAGTTTTCATGGAATGGGGAGAGGGGTTGATTTTAAAAACACATATTTGGCTCATTTGTTGCCCAAGAGAGAATAATTATGGAAGTGTTTCTTTCCGGCCTTGTTCATAAATAAATGAATGTAGAGGGTCGTATGTATTTAGTTATCAACCAATCTCTCATAGTTTGACCCAGGCATAATTCCTGAGTTCATGAGGAGCTATATACAACTCCTCTTAGAAGCTATTGTCTTTCTTATAAGACCTATACATATTCTTTATAATATACAAAACACTGCCACTGCCATAGTGGTAATAATTAGGTTTTAATGCTATAACTTTATAAAGTACTATCTAGTACTTTGGTACTATGTGATGAATTATATCCAACTAAAATTCATATGTTGAGCCCTAACTGGCTTGGCTCAGTGGATAGAGCATCAGCCTATGGACTGAAGGGTCCCAGGTTGAATTTCAGCCAAGGGCATGTGCCTGGGTTGAGAGCTTGATCCCCCAGTAGCGGGTGTGCATGAGGCAGCTGATCAATGATTCTCTCTCACCACTGATGTTTCTATCTCTCTCTTCTTCTCCCTTCCTCTCGGAAATCAAGCATCGATCAGATGTTCAAAACTCAGAGGAAAGGTAGGGGAGGGTGAGGGTGAGAGTGAGGGGGAGAGATCAACCAAAGGACTTGTATGTATGCATGCATATAAGCATAAGCGATGGATGTGGACAACAGAGGATGAGGGTGAGGGCAGGAGTGGGGGGATGAGAGGACATGGGGGGGATAAGGACACATTTGTAATATCTTAATCAATAAAGAGAAAAAAATATTGAGGCTTGAAAAAAATAAAAATAAAAATAAAATTCCTATGTTGAGGTCCAAACTCCAACATTGTTAGGAACCTCACAATGCTATCTTATTTGGAAACAGGGCCACTCATGTCATAAGTAGTTATAATGAGGTCACACTGGGGGAGAAAGGGGCCCTAATGCATTAGGACTGGTATTTTTACAAAAAGAAAGTGTGGTATACATGGCACACTATCACCTATATGGGCAGCACATTATAGTTAAGATGTAGACTGTGAAAGGGAGAGCTGAGGGGAGCCATAGTGGTGAAGACCACAGGCTAATTAGTGAGAATGTCCTGGTTTTAAATCCCAGCTCTACTCTTAATTCACCACGTACTCCAAGGAATGCACTACTTCTTCTAATCCTTCATTTCTGCATCTATAGAATGTACCTCATCATCATCATCATCATCCACATTATTACATGTATGTTGTTTTGAAGATTAAATGAGATAAGGCATATTGAACACATAATGAACCCTCAGTAAGTGCTGGTTGCCTGATATTACTTATTATTTGGTCCAGAGTTTCTGAACGGTTCCGCTCCACCCCAGGACAGAGTTTTCATAGGCTCCACTACAGCTTCATATTAATTCATACCAATGTCAATTACAATAGACCCACTGTCTCATCAAAGCATGTCAGTGAAATTCATGGGATAAATGCAGAAGTGTATCTCAAATAATCTTCCCATTTGGGAGCATGATATAGTTTTCCTAGCAGCCAAAGTCTCTGCTTTATTCCTTTCCTAGGCCCCTGAAAAGTCACTGAGGGAAATGGAGTGAACCATTCAGACAGGCTATCCAAAGGATATCTTAATACAGAATATAATTAAGCTAGTAGACTCAAGCTAACTAAATTTATTTGCTGAGACATTTTAACATTCTATTAGTTCTTTCTCAAAGTCAACATGGACTAAATTAGTTACTCGGCTAAATCGAGTGTATAAGTGAAATATAATGTGGCGATATCTTCATAGTCACATGATGCACAAGCATACAGAAAATTGCACAAGATAACCAGGCTTTTGTTTACAGTTATGATCCTCAAAATTAGATTTTCTTATTCTCAAGGACAGATCTATCAGCTCTTTGCTTGATGTCATGAAACCCTAACGTGGTTCAGTGTTCCCTGTTACTAAAGGTTGGAGCAGCGTTTTGATATTTGAAGTCTAGCACCCGAGCCTGCACTATCTTGTTCTGTACGCATTGTGTATGCAATCGAATTGCTTTCATTTAGTCAAAATAAGCAAGTGGTCATTATAGTAATGGGGTTTCTTGCTAAACCAAGAAGAAAACAAAACAAGTATTTGGCTCCTTATTGAGTCCTGGGGTCAGCAGACCTGAATGTGTGCCTTGGATTTCAGTAACATCATGTCTCTCAGCTTCCGCCCATTTATCTTCAGAATGAGGTACTTCAATTCAATTGTACGCTCTTAAACTTCTATTATGTGCTTGGCAGTGAACTCTGTTCCAGTGAGTATTACAGAGATGAGCCCTCGAAGAAGGCATAAACTGCAACACCCTTCCACAGTTGGATATTCACATGGTATAACTTAAATGTCATCGATTCAAAAGATATGACTGCAAAATTTTAAAGAAAGATCATATTTGTAACTGTAGGTTTGTAATAAAGAACTTGGGAAAGACCAGGTTATTTATAGTGTCTCACTATCCATTCCTATCTGTTTCAGTAGAAGATTCCGTTGAGGGCATGACTTCCTGCTCCTCTTCTCTGGATGACCAACTCTTCACCTACTTAGCAACAATACTTAGCTCTTCAAGAAGCCTTTGCTGACCATGACCTTCAACCACCCTGAATGAGGCCTTTTTCGTGCATGTTCCCAGAACAACCAGTGTAAAGCTCTATCCATTAGAATACATATAGTCCTACACTGTAATTTTAAATTTATATACTTAGTATTGCCACTCTATTTTTTGCCTCTAGAAGGCAGCCATCATGTTTATCTTCAACCCTCAATAATTGGTAGCTGCTCAGTGAGTGCCTATTTGTCAATGTTTAGTCTCTTTTTCATAAATTGGTGTGCAATTTGCACTGTGAATTCTAATTTTTCTACTCCTGTGTTTTGGTTTGGAGACACAAAGGGAAATTCTCATTTATCTTTCCTGTGAGAGATCCTCAAATATTGAGAACACGTTCTATCTTTAACATGTATTTGAATCACCTGTGAATATTGTTAAAATGCAGATTCTGACTTGAAAAGCATGGGCGGGTCTCTGAAGCTCTGCCTTACTAACAAGCTCCCAGGTGATGCTGATGCTATTGGTCCACAGGCGAGCTTTGAGGTTCCGACATTCAGAGGGCCTCTCGCTCTGTCTGCAGACTGTCTACTTGCTTGGCTAATTAGCATATCACCCCCACCCCCCACCCCCACCCCTTATCTGCAGTTTCACTTTCTTGGGTTTCAGCTACCCACAGCTGCAGTTTGAAAATTTAAATGAAAAAATCCACAAATAGCCCAGGTGGCATGGCTCAGTGGTTGAGCTCCTACCTATGAACCAGGATGTCATGGTTCGATTACAGGTCAGGGCACCTGCCCAGGTTGCAGGCTCGATTCCCAGAGAAGGGTATGCAGGAGACAGCAGGTCAACGATTCTCTTTCATTATTGTTGTTTCTCTCTCTCTCTCTCTCCTTCTCTGAAATCAATAAAAATATATTTTAAAAATTTTCTCCCAAAAAACAGTTCTTAAGTTTTAACCTGTGCACTGTTCCAAGTAGCATGATAAAATCTCACACCCTCCAAGTTCCATCTTGCCCAGAATGTGAACCATCCAGACACAACTTATACTGTGATGCATGGGACTCCATGCGACAGTGAATACGATCATGACTCAAATGTCATAAATTAGATTAGCATTCCCAATTATACTTAGAAATGAGTTAATAGTCATTTCAGGCTAAGAAGCACAGGTGTAATACAACACTTATGCCAATGCTTTAGTACATAAAAGCTATTGTAGAGTGAAAGTAGCAGGCTATTTTGAATTTTGAAGGACAGAGCCAACGCAATATACTATAGCAATGCATCTGGAAGTCTCACTTTTATCAAATATAATAATTGAGTGGTTAATAGGTGCCAGACATTTTTCTAAGCTCTTCACATAATTCAATACCTTGAATCACTATTGAGGGAGGTACCATTGCAATATATATAGTAAGGGCTTTTGTTAGTTGCATTGGACAGCTGAGGAAACAGACACAGAAAGCTTAAGAAATCTGCCCAAAGTTACACAGATATATCTGAAGTACGTTTGATGATGAGCCTGTTAGTCTGATTCCAGAGTGCACCTCAGAGCTGTTCCTTTCACTGCTCTCAAGGGCCATGGCCACACAACATACTGGTTTCTCCTGCTCTAAATTCACCCAGTTATGCATCCTAATATTCCTCCAACTTCCACTAAGCTACCACCTGAGCAGAGACATGCATCTTACATGGAGGAATTATTTTATTCAAAATATTTATAGGAACCTATCTATCAATATCTGTAAAAATTGCATTCACTTGAAGTCATTTAGCCACATGCCACCTAAATCCAACCCTGTGCCAGTAAGAATATTAGCATCTCCATTATTTGAGTCCAGAGTAAAATAAGTAGCTAAGAATATCATTATTCGTATTCAGAGCCCTTCCCTTTCAGAAAGCTTGCCAAGCAATCAAATATACTTAACATTTTAGAACAATGATTTCATATATTCTACTTTGTTTCAGATGAAAATTGCACTAAACTGTGGACAATTATATACTACTAGAGGCCAGGTGCACAAAAATTTGTGCACTCGGGGGGGTCCCTCAGCCCAGCTTGTGCCCTCTTGCAGTCTGGGACCACTCAGGGGATATCCACCTGCTGGCTTAGGCCTGATCCTGGGGTGATCTGGCCTAAGCTGGCAGTCAGACATTCCTCTGGCAGCCCAGGAGCCCTCGGGGGATGTCAACTTGCCAGCGGGTAGCAGGCCTAAGCTGCAGTCAGGCATCCTTAGCACTGCTGAGGAGGCAGAAGAGGCTCCCACCACCACTGCTGTACTGGCAGCCATCAGCCTGGCTTGTGGCTGAGTAGAGCTACCCCTGTGGGAGTGCACTGACCACCAAGGGGCAGCTCCTGCATTGAGCGTCTGCCCCCTGGTGGTCAGTGTGTGTCATAGTGATCAGTCATTCCCAGTCATGCTGCTGTTAGGGTCAATTTGCATATTACCCTTTTATTATATAGGATAGAGGCCTAATGTACAGGTTGAGGCTGACTGGTTTGCCATGAAGGGTGTCCCAATTCAGGTGGGGGTCCCGCTGGGGTGCCTGGCCAGCCTGGGTGAGGGGCTGATGGCTGTTTGCAGGCTGGCCACAGCTCCTAGTGACCCAAGCTCCCAATAAGGCGAGCTGGAAGCAGGTATCTGGGATTTATTTATATTCTATAATTGAAACTTTATTGCCTTGAGCAGAGGCCACAGCTGGCCAGGGCAAGCAGGAAGTTTGACTTCTTCCATCGCCAGGACAACCAAGCCTCCTGCTTGCTCCAGCTACCTGGCTGCCATATTGGTTAGGTTAATTTGCATATAGTGTCTCTGATTGGCTGGTGGGCATGACTTGGGGCATAGCAGAGGTGTAGTCAATTTGTATGTTTCTCTTTTATTAGATTAGATGTTTTATTGCATCTAAGAAACCTTATAATATACACTTAATCATTTTCCTTTACTTAACAGTGTATGTCAACAATATATTCTCTATTATTAATAACATCTTATTTTTATATTCTACATTTTTGGTAAAAAGCAAACAGATAACCATATTGTTGAGAATGGTTCTATTTATTTCTATATGTGTAAAATATTAAATACTTCACAAATTGGCATAAGACATAGTCTCATGACCTCTTAAAACGAGACTCTTGCAATACAAATGTGCACTTAGGAAGGTGATCAGAATTCACTAGTAGAGGCATTACAGTGTATGTAAAAGGATCTGCAATATCCTCTCAACTTATTAAAATTCATGAGACTTTTAAAATATCACCCAGCCTGAGAGAGATGTAAACAGAAAAATCTATTTCAGAGAAATAAAAAGCTTACAATAAATTCACCTTGAAAATGGTTTTCTTCTATACAAATCCTGAAGTTTTTACCCTGTTTATGCCAACAGTCATGTTAGAAAGGGTTTAATGCAGATAACTCTGATGTGTTTTATTTCTCAATAAGCTACTAGTATTGATAAAATTATTCCCAATGTGCCCACCGGGAGCTTTCCCCAACGACTGATGGCAGCCACAATGGAGTTGTATACATAAACAAGCAAAGAAGATTCCCATGAATTTCCAAAGAAAGTGTTGCATCAGTGTCCTAAGTGAGCTCCAAGACGTTATCATCCGATGGCAGATACATGATCAAGACACCAGGATGGAGGAGGCCTTCCTTAAGTTTACATGCAGGAAAAAATTCCAGATCTGTTTGAAAGAATATCCATATACTACTGAACTGTAAAAAGTGATGCTTCACCTTTATAATTGGAACATATTTTTAAGTGATTTGGAAAATTAGTGCAACCACTACAACAAATGGTTGAAAGGATAGGACAGAATAATCCTTTCATTTTAAGCAATATCCCCTTACATGGCTCATTAGACACATGGGCATCAGTAGGTAACAGATAATTTGTTACAAGCACTGCAGTGGCACTTGGCTCAGAGCTGGGTCTGCCCGCTGCCATGCCTCCCAGCCCAGCCTATACTCACTGCCCACCAGTAGCCACTTCATTTGTTAAGTGGAAAATATGCCAAGATTTTTCCACATTACAACTCCTACTTTAAGTCATGTTTCTTTCATCTAAAATATTCTCTGTTATTTTCAATCAAGAAGAAGAGTAAAAGATAAGGGAAGAAGGGGACTAAAAAAAAATCTGAAAATTATCATGAGAGACTATTCTCACTTGAAAATACTGCCTTGGTTTTGCAGAATGCTTCTAGACAGGCAACTCATAATATACATGTTGCTAAAACTCTGTAGCCTTAAAAACTTCCTTACACATAATCTCATTTAAATCTCCCAATAGCTGCTATTTCTATTTCTCTGATTAGGACCTTGAGACACAGAGTGACTTCTCTGAGTTTATAAACCAAATCAATGAAACTAGATACTTGAATTCAGATTTTTAAATGCCTACCTCGTCTTTCACTTGCCAAACACCTGGTTACAGAGGCTAATCTAGAAAGATATTTCGGGAACTTTTATTATGCAAACATTGATGGATTGGATCTTTGGTTAAGAAGAAAGTGGAGACCACACTGCTCCAGTTATTAATATTTAGAAAATCAAAGAAGTTATTAAATTAATCTGTTAACTACCACTTGATTTTCAGATTTTTAAATGTTTCAAATTTACTAAAATCAATTAAGTTTTATGTATGTGTGAGCATGAGTATATAAAAGCATATAAGAGACAAAGAGACCCAGGTTTATCACATATCTGTCCAATGGATACTCTACCTAACATTGCTTAGTGAATATGAACTTATATATTCCTATATTATTGATGAGTATCTAACCATGTTATTAAATATAATAAAATATTTCTGTTCTGTGGGATTCTCCACTTAATACATTCAGTGGTCATGGATCACAGTCTGATATGTGTCTACCATTAACAAAGGGAAGAACATTCCTTTAAAAAATAATTAGGAATACATAAACATTTGTCATCTTTTAAGAAAAAAAATTAAAAGAAAAATATGTTTAAATTACAGACAAATTTTTACTATGTCACTATGGTAGGCAATTAGACAGACATTAGCAGAGCAAGGATGATGGCCCAGGTGCAGAAGGTCACCAGGACAGAAATCCCTGGGTACCAAGCAGTGGGAAAAACTTGAAAAACAAGGACCTCACCCCCAGAGTAACCTTTGTTCCCCTAGCATATCACTGGTCATGCAGTTTAGACCCCCTGACCTTCCATGTCACTGGTCATGTGATCTGGACCCTCCCTGACCTTTCCTCCCCTGGCATGTGACTAGTCATGCAGATTTGATGCCCTTAGATGGGGAATGACAAAGGGGGCCAAGAACAGTCCTTAAGCATTAGTGTGCAGGACAATGAGATTTTACCTGCATCAAATGCATCTCGGCCTCAGTTGTCTCTCAGCTCCAGGCCCACACAAGCAGCAAAAGCAGACAAGCAAGGCCATGACTGACACCAGGACCAGCTGTATTGACTGTGAAGTGCCCCCCTCTCCACCTCCCGGGCTGGTCAGTCAGTGGAGATATGACACTGAAAGTCACACCTGAAAAGCTGATGATTGTCCTATTGAGATCCTCCTCTGGGACCTCCTCTAAAATCCCCACCCTTAAACACCCTCAACGGAGGACCCAGGGTGGCTCTCCATTCTGGGAGCAGGACCTGGCCTTGCTTTTCTCCTCTCCCTCCCACTCTTCTTCCCTCCAGGGCATTACTTTTACCTTTGTTTCTCCTAAGTTCCAAGGGTCCCTTTTTTGGCTTTGTAACTTATTTCCTGAGCCCATTCCTTCTACACTTCCCTTCTACCCCTGGAACTTCTAAATAAACTTTCTCTTATAGTTTTAGTCTTGGCTCTGAATTCTTTCTTAGTCAAAACTCAAGTACCAAGGCTACTGAACTGAAGTCCTATCTGAGCCCACCAGTCTAATGCCCAGTGCCGTTCTTGCCACCAACATTACTAGTCTACAAAATAGTAGCTAAATAATAGTTGGATTAAAATAAAATCCAATATTAGTTACTATTTTTAATAAACTTAAACCAAAGTGTATTTTTGTTGAGATTTGTAAATGCTAAATATTAATGACTTAATTCATGTTAAAATATATACTCTAAAGTCCTCAATAATATTTAGAAAGCAATGAATGTTGTCTTTTAAAATACATCATAATGATTAAAACATTTCTGTCATACATTATTAAAAGTAATATAATTTTTTATATTGCCAAAAGAGTCCTTGTCATCTTGGAAGATTTTACTCTACTCAGCCCTTACACTGTATGTCTCTGTGTTTAGGACGGGATTATGCCTAACTGCTTAGAATCTGATACATGAATTACAGCTCAAATATTGCTGCATTTTAGCAGCCATCTTCATTATTACCTGAACACAGTATGATAGGAGAGTGGAGTGTTGATACTGTCAATTGTGGGATGAAAATTTTACAAAAACAGAAATGGGAAAGATACTTTGGAGTCTGTCTTATAGCCTCTCTACTACTGTTATCAACATGCTAATCTGGTTTTAGATTAGAATCCTTAGAGAGTTAGAAAATATAAACTGGTGAACAAAAATAGATACAGAGGCAGAGCAACATCAAACAGACTGTCAAATGACAGCAACAAGGACAGGGACGTTGGGGGGGGGGGTAACAGATCAGCCAAGGGACTTTTGTGTGTGCATTTAAGCATAACCAATGGACACAAAACACTGGGGGGTAGGGGAGGCTGGGGGAAGGACAGGGGGAAAAAGAGATATATGTACTAATCTTTGTAAAGCTTTATGTAATTTAAAAAAATGTAAAAGAAAGAAAGAAAGAAACAAACAAACAAACAAACAAACAAACAAAACAAAAAAAAAAAGAAAGAAAATAACAAGTGTTTTATAGGAAGAGCTTGTGATCTGAACCTTGACTACCCTCAGCTGATTGCTCTATTGAGTGGTTGGTCACTTGGTCTCTCTCCTCTCCTCTCCTCTCCTCTCCTCTCCTCTCCTCTCCTCTCCTCTCTCTCCTCTCTTTTCTCTTTCTCTTTCTCTCTCTCTCTCCCCTCAACTTTCAAAAATGCCCTTTGTAATGTTCCTATTCTACTATTGTTTTTCACAATAAAATTTCTCCATCCACACTCTCCCACAGGCCAAAATTCAGTCCAAGGCATGGTTCTCAGTGGTGGCTGTATATTAGCATGACTGGGGAGCTTTAAAATCTCAGTGCCCAGGCAGCACCTTAGACCAATTGAATCCAACATCTGGAGATGGTACCCAACATCCCTGTGTTTCAAAACTTTTTAGGTTATTCCATTGTGTATCCAGGGTTGAAAACCACTTAAAAAATAAATTATGCTTGAGACTTCAAATTATCTTGTGAGATGAAAATTTTGAACAGAGACATATATATATTCTTGCAAAACAATCATGGCTTGATAGAAGTTATTTCTAAAGGACTACTCTAGCATCACGTTTTATTTTATTTATTTTTATTTTAGTTCACATAACAGTTACTATCATTGGATACTGCTGTGGAAATGACCACCTACCCAAGCCAGTGTAATTGCAGAACCAGCTCAAACTGGCCCTATCCTATTTCTAACAAGATACTGAGTTGCTTTTCAGAGACAACAGTCCAAAACCACAAGTCATGCAACCAAAGCATGAGCAGAAGAGAGAAATTTGACCTCCAGTTGCACAGGAACCAAAGTCTTTTTCCCTGCACAGAACCCTTTCTGCTGTCCAGAAAGATGAGGTGCTGAAGCCCCTTCCCACATCCTATGTAATAAAAGCCTAATATGCTAAGTGTCTGGTCATCTAGTCATCTGTTCAACCAATCAAAGCGTAATTTGATAATGATATGCTAAAGCCCCTCAACCACTCACTATGACATGCACTGACCACCATAGTGCAGATGCTCTGACCAGTAGGTTAGCTTACTGCTGGGGTTTTGCCATTCGGGACTGAGCAAAATGGGTTGTACACACACTAGAGCCCTCCCTCATCCCTCCCCAGCCCCACGTGTGCACCAGTGGGGTCCCTCAGCCAGGCTTGTGACCTCTCCCTATTCAGGACCCCTCAGGGGATGTCGGAAAACCTATTTATGTCCAATCCCCCAATCCCGCAGGCCAGGTTGAGGGACCCCACTGGTGCACAAATTCATGCACCAGTCCTTTAGACTTACCCTTAAGGGCCAAGTCCCAAAGCTCTGCAATCAAAACCTTCCACACCAATGCTTCTGCATACCAACCTGTTCCCACAAAACCCATACAACTTGCCTCGAACCCTGGATCAGGGAGACAGACTTGAGCCTTGCCTCCTGTCTCCTTGTGTGTCAACTTAGTAATAAAAGCTTTTTCTTTTCTCAAAAGCTGGTGCCATGTACTGGCTCCTATATGCCGCAACCCTTGCTCTATACTTTGTCTACTCAAAAAAATATTACATAATGACTTTCAAAATATAAATTCTCCAAGAGTTGACTCTGATCAGAATAAAAATTCCTACATTTTGCCTAATACTGTGAAGAACACAAATTTAAAAACTAAATTTCCTCCTCCTTTTCCTCCTCATCTTTCTTCCTGTTTACTATTAATGGCATTATTTGATTTTGGTCAAGGCTGCTTTTTAAAATAATTCAACTCAAATAGATTCCTCAAATTTTAGTACTTTAATTTATTCAAGTGTAATAAATACATATAACTTTCTAATGGTATTGAAATATTTTAAGAGTAAATGGGTTAAACTTTTTAAATTTTTTTCTCATAATAAAAGAAATAAGTGAATACAGATCTGTAATAAGAGTTTCAACCACTATATAATATGGGAAATTTCTTATATTACTATTCCAATTTCTCTTAATTTCTTCATAATTTCAATATTTTGCTCATATTAAAAATGTCTCTCTTTAAATATGTTGTCAATATCATTAATCTACTTTCTACTTAGATGATCCTGATTATATGTGTCTGGGAGTTCCTGACATTTACATTCTTTATAACCTTCTCAGGTCATTCAAATGGATAGCCCAGACTGAGACCAACCACTCTAAGCCTTCAATAGAAATTTCAATCTGAGAAAAGTTTTCAGTTAACAAGAATAGATGGATAGAAATAGAGATGTTAGCTAGATAGATAGATAGATTTCACAAATGTTCTTAATAGAGAAATATTGACAAGTGCATAGATCTCAGAGTGAAGGCCAGTAATATTTTCAAATATTTAAAAATGTTTGGTCCTGAGAAAATGTATTGATGCACCATTTTAACAGATCCAAAGAGAAAAACCATGTGATTATCTTAACAGAATCAAAACAGGTTGATAAAAATTTACCAACTAGCCCTGGCCAGTGTGGCTCAGGTGATTGAGCGTTGCCCTGTGCACTAAAAGGTCACTGGTTCAATTCCTGGTCCCTAGTCAAGGTGTGTGTGGGAGGCAACCAACTGAAGTTTCTGTTTCTTCCTCCCGTCCTCTCACTCTAACATCAACTTAAAAATAAAAATAAATAAATACAGTTATATTTTTTAAAATTCATCAGCTCTTCATTGCAAAAGTTTTAGCAAACGTGGAATGATGGGGAACTTGCATAAGGGTTTCTAGAAGAAAAAAAAAACTATGATTGCAATTGGTAGCTCTTTTGATTATTATTGACTTTTAGAGAGAGAGGAGGGGGAGAGAAACATTAACCAGTTGCCTCCCGAACACACTCTCATCAGGGATCGAACCTGCAACCTTTTGGTGTGAGATGATGCTAAAAAAAAAATGTCTAGGGAAGGAATGCTCAGTATGGTGTCTAATGTGCTCCAGAGCTATGGCTGGTCTTCCATTTTCTTCTATTTTAAAAGAAAACCATATGTGTACCTTACCTTCCTCTTCATATATAAATGATCAGTAACTGTTGGGTAATGTTTCATCTAAACAACCCAGGTTGAAGCAAAATAGGAAATGGGATCAGCTTCCAGCAGGAAGTAATCTGCTCTGCTCAGCACTCATCAACAGGTCTAAGTCACTCCATTGGCCATAGACCTTTTCACATGAAGATATTAATGAAATATCTTCAATAGAAATAGTCTGAGACAAATAAAAGTGAGTGGGAATAAACACTGGAAACCTAAATCAGGAAAAAATTTTTTTTTCATTTTATTTGTTCACTCACGGTTCAGGATTTGGGAACAATTTGTACCATTTCAGATAGGTACTCCAGACAAAAATATAGTAACTCAAAATGTAGTGTTTAAAGAAATTATAGTGTTATATCCTCTGTAAGTTATTTACATAATAATTATTTTTTTACGTTTCAACACAGTTTTATTGAGAGGTGTTGTTTGCCTAGAAACACACTAGAACTTGGGGAAGAGGGTATGTTCACTTTGAAAGATAAGATTTCCCCAGGACTATGAGAAAGGCATGGTGCAGGGTGAGCACACAGTGGTGTGCATCTGTATTCCCAGATCCTTGTCCTTGGTTTGCATTTCTTTCTCATTTAGCAAGTACCAGAGAATAATAACACAAAGATGAGAAAAAAATCCAGCAAGATCAACCTCCAGGCAGGCCACACCAGGCAGAGAGGGTCAAGGGTCACACATCTGCAACTTTGTCAACTCTGTGTTTTTGCCTTCCCGCAATGACTCACCCAGATATTCCCATCTTGATGATAAGGTTTCCAGTTCCTCCCAGTGTCACTGTAGAGCATGCGGTATTGGGTCACCCAGTCTGAGCTGCTGTATCTTCCTTGGGTTGCAATGGCACTGATCTGCTTCCGCTGGCCAAAGTCAACCTGAAGCCATTGATAATGGTCACTGTCAGATGGAGACCATCCCCCAGCACCTGAACAAAGAAGAGACAAAAGGGGAGAATAGATATTTAAAGTTACACTTCTACAATTGACGATGGGCTATTTTTCTTCTTGTAGTTGGCCTTGGCAGTGCTGTATTTCACACAGATATTATGAAATGTCCTTTACAGATGCCAGCGGGACTTCCACTAATATTCTTCCAGCTGGGTTACAGTGATGCTCTAACCTCTTTATGGTATAATTATGTGCTCATTTTCTCCTGAGCAAATGTCTTCATAATTCCTCAATTAGATCTTATTAGTACATGTCAAAGTCTAATTGGCTGAGGGTTGATCAATTTACCATGAATTCTTCAACTAAAACTCACTAGAAAAAATATATGACAATCTATTAATTCTTCACACAAGATTATGTATTTTAGTAAATTATAAATGTAACAAAAAGTAAGTATACACAACTCTAGAATATATTTTGCTGTCAAAAGGTCAGAGTTCAAAGAACACTAGTTCTTAAGATGAGGCATGATCTTAATTAACCCCCTGTACACATGAGAACTAAGGTAGTAAATTAGGCAATATGTTCACTAACTCTTAAGAGATATATAACCTATGACTCTTGATAATCATATTTCCAGGAAAATAATTCGAGTTGCTAAATGAAATGACATTCTTTTGGGAAAATATAATAAATAATTGGTAAATAGTAAGAATGCAAAAATATTTACTAGGAAAATGGCACTGATATAGAAAAAAGGCTCCTAATTTATACCATTATGTAAAATAACTGTGATTGCACATAAATACATTACAGAAAATATGGCATAATTCTTGGTGCTAACAGGCAACATAATTTTTTGAGTGAGTTTGGCTGCTAATGGGAGTAAATAAGAGAAAAATATTCAATACATTATCCAATTTAGAGTACACCAAAATATATGCATCCTTTTCAAATAAGGAATTTGAAGGCTAACAATATATGTATTCAATGATGACCATGCTAATAAAATCATTTTGTAAATCATCACAGATAGGTCATTCATTTAATTATGTTTATATGGCTTATTTCTGCTTTCAGCTATGATAGAATAGCTCTCCCACCACAAAAAGTCACAAACCTGACAAAGTGTATATTAAAATTACCCTCTTTGCAGATTGGACAACAGTCAGTGTAGGAGCCTGATCCATGAGAGAAGATAAACAAATGAGGTGAGCACTGCCAGCTCCTGGCTTTCTGCCTGGTTCATCTTCTGGATCACAGCACGTGAGGCAGTATCCCAAATGGAAACAGCAGCATCACTGAGATGAAGACAAATCAGAAGCATAGCTTCTAAGGACAGAGTTCCCGAGAGAGGCAGCAGTGCCAAGAAAGAGAAGCTGCACAGGACCACCAATCAGTCACTACAGCTCAGACTCTGGATGAAAAGGAGCTGTGTATTTGAAACCAACCTTTCTCAAGACCACGTGGAGGGAGTTTTTCAAATGAGCAACCAGAGGATGCCCAGGGCCGAGACTAGGTTGATTTCAGATGAGACAAGACTGAGCAAACATGTTGACTAATCCTATTGATAGGTTTCAATAGAGATCTCAGAAAGGGATTAGAATAATTTAGTCCTAAAATACTCTGCCCACATCTGAACAAAGGTTGGTAACTAGTCTGAAGAAAGATCAACACTACCCACAAATAAGTAACTCCTTGCTCAAACAAAACTCAACACTCTACTAAGGAAGGCCATGGAAGTTTAGAAACTCAACGACATAGCATACATAATGCCCAGCAGAAAAATTTTATAAAATACTAGACATTTGAGAAAGCAGGAAAATAATGACTTATTACCAGAGAAAAGTCAGTTAATAGAAAATGACTGAAAAATGACAGAAATGATAAAATTAGCAGACCAGGATTTTGAAACAGAGATTATAAATTAGTGCCATTTATAAAAAGACTAGGGGCCTGGTGCACAAAAATTTGTGCACGGGTTGGGGGGTCCCTCAGTGCGGCCTGTGCCCTCTCACAGTCTGGGACCCCTCTAGGGATGTCCACCTGCTGGTGTGCCTGGCCAGTCTGGGTGAGGGGCTGATGTCTGTTTGCAGGCTGGCCAAGCTCCCCAGTGGGAACCCTCACACCATGGGGGTGTGGCCAGCCTGGGTGAGGGGCTGAGGGCAGTTTTCAGGCTGCCCACAGCTCCCATTGACCCTCGGGGCCATCCACCTGGGAAGTGATTGGGTGGCCGTGGCCACCCCATGGCCTCCCAGGATGGAGCCTCGGGGCCGGCCGGCTGGTAATGCCCCCCGGGCTTCCACCTGGGAAGCCATAGGGTGGCCTGGGCACACATGGGGACCCTGTGTGCCACTTCTCCCGCCCACCGCCTCTACCATCTTGGCTAGGTTAATTTGCATATAGTTGCTCTGATTGGCTGGTGGGTGTGGCTTACCCATCCTGAAGAGATGGTTAATTTTAATATTAGGCTTTTATTAGTTTAAATAATATATAAATATTGAAGACACAAATATAAAATCTTAATGGAGAAAAGAAAGAACAAAAAAGAAAAAAATGAAAGTTTTTGGACTAAAAAGTACATCTGAAATACAACTTTTAAAGGATGGGCTTAACAACAGATTATAAACTGAGGGGGAAAAACACTTTAGTGTACTTGAATATAGGGTCATATAAACCTTTCAAATTGAAGCTCAGAAAAGGCTTAAAAATGAACAGTACTCCACTAACCTATAGAATAATATTGTGTCCTAACAGTCATGCAAATGAACTACTTAAAGCAGAGATGGTAGAAATTAGCAAGAAAATTATTCATTTGAAGAAATAATGGTTGAAAAGTATAAACCCAGATATATGAGAAATTTAACAGATTCCCAAAAGATAAATAAAATAAAAACACACCAAGACAACTCATAATCAATTAGTAAAACAAACAAACAAACAAAAAGAATGCTAATGAGAAAATCTTGAAAGTGAGAAGAGGGCAATAACATCTCAGCAAAAACAATTCAAGCTGAAAGACAATGAAACAACATATCTGAAGTGATGGGGAAAAAAGTGAAAGGGAAACTGCCAACCAAAAGCTCTATACCCAGCCAAAATATCCTTTAAAATGAAAGCAACATAATGATATTTAGGACAAAAGCTGAGTAAATTCATCACCAGTAGATATGTACTATAAGAAAGTACATATGGAAGTACTATATGTACTATATGTACTATAAGAAAGTACTATGGAAGTTTTCACCCTGACCGGTTTGGCTCAGTGGATAGAGTGTCGGCCTATGGACTGAAAGGTCCCGGGTTCGATTCTGGTCAAGGGCATGTACCTTGGTTACAGGCACAACCCCAGTAGGGGTGTGCAGGAGGCAGGTGATTGATGTTTCTCTCTCATCGATGTTTCTAACTCTCTATCCCTCTCCCTTCCTCTCTGTAAAAAATCAATAAAATATTTTTAAAAAAAGAAATGGAAGTTTTCTAGCTCCAAGGATAAATTACTGTATTGAAAGTCATACCAGTACCAGTATATCCATAAAAAAACATGTTGAATATGGTAAACATATCCATACATATAAATATTTGATCATGTTTTTAAATTTCTCAAAAAGATAATTGAGTGTTTAAAATAAAAGCAGTGACAATGAATTAGAGATGTAGAAGTAAAATGTATGACTATAATAGCTCAAAGGATAGAAGGCAAGAAAGATATATACTGTATTGAGTTTCTTATATTTGAAGTGATACATTATTTGATGGTTGTGAACCCTAGATCAAGGGCCAGCAAACTTTCTTTGTAAAGGGTTAAGGACTTAGTGTTTTAGGCTCTGCAGGCTATACTACATCTGTTACAAGTAGTAAACTTTATTGCTGTAGCATGAAGTCATAGATAATACAGTAAACACTCCATGTTACAGACCTTGATTTAACGGACTTTGGATTTAATGGGTAAAATTTCCAGTCTCTACGTCATATGTAAAAATTAACACTCTGTTAATTTTAAAACACTTTTAAGCAAAACTTGCTTATAATTAAATTACTAGGTTATTTTTTGTTATTAATTCACTGTTATGTCTAACAAATTTTAGTGAATAGGCTGTATGTTGCAAAAAACACTGTAGCAATTTATTTATAGTAAATAAATATTACATATCTACAACTATAGTCTACATATTTTAATCCAAGAGTCATCACTCATAAGCAAAGTTTGGGAGATGATTAGCATGTGATCACACATCTCTCATGGTAACTGGTTGTCCCTTGGTGGGATTTTCTGCAGCAGTTTTAGCACGTGTAGGCCGAGGTTTCCATTTGCACTAAGCCAAGCCCCAACCATTTGTTTACTTAGGATGCCCGCATTCACTAGACTTAGTATAAATTTAAAATACAGTAATACATGTAGAGAACTATTCTATGAAATTAAACTTTTCGTACATTCTTAATTTTGATTACACAAACATGTCTACATAAGTAAAAACAGGTAAACTAATTTGTCAATTTTTTAAAACATGAATTCAGAAAACTACTTTATTATATAATGGGCTTGCAGCTTTAATGGACACCCCCTCAACCAAATTAGTCCTTTATATTGAGGTTATACTATACATAATCAAAAGATCAATAAAACTGGGGAAATTCTGATTCTCCTTGAATAGCAGCTTGTTCCCTGCAAATAACACCTCCTGTGGTAGAGGCTGTGATATGTCACTCGGGTCTGCCTTTATGACTGAGGACTTAGTCCCTCTGTGATTCGGTGTTGCCAGAAGACACTAGTTAGCTGTAATTCCTCTTTAGGAATTTCCAGAATTAAAAAGAGGGATTTACCCAAGGCCACGTGCCTTCTTGGGGTTGTACAGATACATGCACTGACTGCTTGCCTGGGGACTGTTAAGGTCCAGGCCCTACGCTCCAACCTGGGAAAACTCCCTGCAAAATTGGTTGAAACCTCCTTTGAGACTGCACTGCATCTCCACCTCTCCCCCTGCCAATTTCCTCTTCATTCCCTTCCCTTCAACAGGTCTCATTCACCTAAAATTCCCTCATAAATTCCTGTGTTAGTCTCCATCTCAGAATTTGTGTTCTGGAAAGTGCAATCTGCAAAACCTCCTTGGAACCACTTTCCTGAATATCTGCTCACTAGTGATATGAAGTAATTGTCTCTGCTTCCTACTTTGTGTGTTATTTGCATGTGTATTTTTCCACATTGTAGTATCTAATGTTCCCTAGGGTAATAAATTATCCACAGTATACTTTGCCTACAATTCTGTAAAATATTGGAGGAGCCGTAGATAAATGTTTCAGATAACAATGTACCCAGTCATCAAGAGATTATAAATATATTTTCCTATCTGTTGGATATTTTGTTCCAAACTTAGGAGAAATTCTATATATAATTGTGTATAAAGTCCTATCTGTGTGTTACAAAAGCAACAAGGTGGTTTGGCCATTGAAGTAAACAAGCAACTATTACATGAGGGAAGAGAAACTATATTCAACTGACTATTGAAATTTAGAATATTTTCTATAATTAATCCTGCAAAGAGCATTGCAGAATACATTTCCTTATATTACCTATTTTTTGCTGCATTACAATTTTTCAATAAAGAAGCAATTAACATAAGTTAATCCCACTAATCTCGTCACTTTAAAAGAATAGAACTTATTGATAACTTTAAGAGAAGCAAAAATCTAAAACAAGTAAAAATATACATTAAAACTTATTCCTGTGCAGAAGGATATGTGAAGAGAATAGTGATTAACCTCAAGGGGAGGACAAATGTCAGGCTTGCATGAGGAACACGGTGGAAAGATCGATGAAACGCTTCCTGTTTCTCTTTGATCTATCAAGCAATGTAATGTGGGGAAGTTGGTTACTTTGTTCATTTGGCTTGTGACATGTATAACCTCTATCAATCCAAGAATTAGGAATGATAACCCTTTAATGACAAAAAAACAAACAAACAAACAAACAAACTCAGAAAAATGGCACCAGCAAAGCAGAAGTTGGTCCCTAAGATGGCATGGGAAGTGCAATGGGGCAAACACGTTCCCTGTGGA
The DNA here is from genome assembly GCA_004026665.1 of Murina feae. Lineage (NCBI taxonomy): Eukaryota > Metazoa > Chordata > Mammalia > Chiroptera > Vespertilionidae > Murina > Murina feae. The sequence continues at coordinate 28,596 of PVJC01008509.1, forward strand.
TATCGTAGTTGCTCAAAGGAAAAACTGGAAAGTCAAAAAGGAGATAGAGAAGGAGGAGATTTTAAATAGTCACAAACTCTTAGTTTCTGAGAAGATTTAAGAATAACTGTCTAGAACCAACGGAGCCAAAAATATCTAGTAAATAACCAGTAAATTGTTCAGAGTAACTTGAAGATGTGCATTATGTAGAACTCTTTTATTTAAAAAAATTATCTTCGTTGTTGAAAGGACTCAGATGTCCCCTTTTCTCCCCGTTGACACCCTCCACCCCATCCCCAGGCCTTCACTGCACTAGTGTCTGTGTCCATAGGTTATGCATACATGCATACAAATTATTTGGTTAATTTCTTCCTGCTAGGCCCCTTCCCTCTGAATTCCTTTAGTCTGTTCCACGCTTCTATGTCTTTGGATCTATTTTGTTCATCAGGTTATTTTGTTCACTAGATTCCACATGAGTGAGATCATGTGATACTTATCTTTCTCTGGCTGGCTTATTTGACTTAGTATAATACTTTGTTCCCTAAACAGTAGGGATGTTGTTGCTTCCCTCCTATTCTCTCCTGTGTTACTCACTCTCTCTTTTTCTCTCTCTCCCATTGCTTGTCTCCCAACTCCCTCCCTTTCTTCCCCCTCTTCTTTTTTTCTCTCTCTCATACACACATCCCTCCTCCTCTGTGTATGCGTGTGTGTGCATATGTATGAGTGTGGATTGTGAGTATGTGAACCATAAAGATACATAGTGTTCATATTGTAGATATTCACTCTACTGGGATTACTTGAGTGATAAATTATAATAAAGAATCTGGAGAAATGAATGAAACTTGCACTCAAAACTTATCTTATAATTATGCTAGCAATTTCTGTTTTGTAAATTAGTACCTATAAGAGAAAAAAAGAGCTTAATGGGGGTTCAGGAGAGAGCATTGAGTTTCTTTACTAGTGATAAATGGTTCCTGCATAGACTTGATGCCTAAGTGGGTGGTTTTAACACCACTAGAGATTATAAGCCTGGAGTCAATTTGCTTTAAAGGTAGAAAAACATTTCAATTAAATACAGAACTATCTTTAATAACTGGTTTGAGATTTATATATCAGATGAAAAGAATAAATTGAAAAGGAGATTTTCAGGCAAGATAGCATTATGACTTTAGGCTTGGAGGCCTCCTTCTGGTCTAAATACACAGTATTTTTAGATAAGATAGATAAAAATAAAATTGAAAAAAAAAATAGCCAGGATCAAAAATAAGATAAACATCTCCATGCACAAGTAAGGCAATAAAAATACAAACAATGAGTAGGATCAAAGCTGAGGCCTGTTGGAATTGGGGTCTGGGGACACACAGAGGAAGTAGGACACTTAGTTTCTGAGGGTCATCAATAAAAGTAAATCTATGTGTGTCAGACAAAGGAAGTATGTGCCAGGGCTATGCTGCTTGTGAAAAGAAAACAGCTGCTTACTGACTTGGAAAAATGAGACTACACCCAAAGAAGTTGGAAAACATGCATAGCTGAGCTGAGGAAAGGCTCCCACTGGCTTGGTTACTGGACCTGTGATTCCCTAATAACACTGCGAGGCAAAGGCACAAATTATCCATGTGGGCTGTATTTCTGGACCAGAGAGATCTGGGAAGCTGAGAAGAAAAAAATCACAAAACTATAGAGTAGAAAAGGATGGGAGAGAGAGAGAGATAGAGACAGAGAGAGAGAGAGAGAGAGAGAGAGAGAGAGAGAGAGAGAGAGAGAGAGAGAGAGGCACAGAGAGAGAGAGAGAGGGAGAGAGACTGGTTGTCAAGAAGCGCATGCAAACCAAAGTTTCAAATTGCTAAAAAAATATATAATAAATAAATACATGCCATCAAAATCAGTTAACACAGTCAAAAGGTCAATGCAAATAAACTCCAGATAAAATAGCAATTGAAGTCCAGTGGAAATAAACTTTTTAAGTTCTCAGATATATAAATAACTAATGCTAGGCATTACAAATAGCAGTAATAATCAGATTCAACAGGGAGACATAAAATTATTTATAGACAAATGCTAAAAAGAAACAAAAGATTGCTTTTCAAAGAAAATTGTAGAAAAAAAATCTCATTGGAGGAAAATCCACAACTTACATTATCTCACAAATAATCAGTCTGCTGAAAGGTAATATGGAAGGATTTATACAGAAGTCTCCAAAGAAAATACAAAATATGTTAGAGTTTCAGAACATCTGCTTCAAGATGGAGTACCGAAATCTCATTTACTTTCCCACCTGGAACAATGAAAAAGCAGATAAAATATATAAAACAATAGTTTGCAAGATAGTAAGATATGAGGGGAAAAGGAGTTAAGATTCCTAAGGAACAGGACAGAAATGGAGTTAGCTCCATTTCCTCATCTTCCTATCTTAAGAGAGTGTAATGGCTGAGACACAGAAAGAACTTGGCAGAATGCCTGGGTTGAGAAGACAGAGATGGGGAGACCAAGGTGGCTGAAGTTAGAAGCCAAGGAAGAAGCTGCATAGAGAGATAACTCTAAAGAATCAGCAGGGGGCTTCCTTGAGTCTTTACTTAACCCACATCTGAGAAAACTACTTACTCACAGCTGGGCAAAGAATCATCTGAATGGCTGAAGGTACTAGTGGTCTGTACTATTGACCAATAATCCCATCATTCCCCTCCTAGGTATTTTCTTAGGATAAAAGGAAACACGTGAACATACAAAGTCCTGCACGTGATGTTCATAGAAGCTGTGTGTAATAACCCAAAGCTGTAAACAACCCAAATGTCTATCAGCAGATAAATGAATAAACAAATTGTATATATCCACAGAACAGAATACCATCTACTCTAATAAAAGCGTAATATTAAAATTGACCATTTCTTTGGGACGCCTAAGCCATGCCCACCATCCAAAGCCACGCCCACCAGCCTATCAGAGCGGTTGTATGCAAATTAATCAAGCCAAGATGGAGGCGGCAGCCACGGAGAGAGTAGCTGCGGGTGAGGCTTGGGAAGCGGAGGGCAGCAGCGCGGGCTGGGAGAGTGGTGGTGGGTGCTTTGCCAGCAGTGGCTGCAGAAGGTCCAAGATGTGAGAGGACCCGGACTGTGGGGCAGGCTGGCCCCACACCCCAGTGGCTGTGAGCCCCGCAGCAGCCCCCCATCGGCTGGTGCTCCCCCGCCCCACACCCCAGCAGCTGTAAGCCCCAAGTTGGCTGGTGCTGCTGCCGCTAGGGAAGGAGGCTCACGGGGCCCCGGCCTGCGGGGGAGGGCAGTTGTGAGGGACCCAGGCCTGCAGGGGAGGGCAGTTGTGGGGGGTACCCAGGCCTGCAGGGGAAGATAGTTGGGAGGAACCCAGGCCTGCAGAGGACGGCAGTTGGGAAGGATCCAGGCCTGCAGGGGAGGACCGTTGGGGGGACCCAGGCCTGTAGGGGAGGGCAGTTGGGAGGAACCCAGGCCTGCAGGGGAGGGCAGTTGTGGGGGACCCAGGCTGCATGGGAGGGCAGTTGGGGGGGACCCAGGCCTTCAGGGGAAGACAGCTGGGGGGGATAAGGCTGGCAGAGTGGGACAATTGGGGGGGACCAGGCTGGCAGAGGAGGAGAGTTGAGGGGGACTAGGTTGGCAGAGGAGGGCAGATGAGAGGGACCCAGGACTGCAGGGGAGGACAGTTGGAGGGGATCTAGGCCTGCCGGGGAGGGCAGTTGGGAGGGACCCAGGCCTGCAGGGGAGGACAGTTGTGGGGGACCCTGGTCTGCAGGGGAGGACAGTTGGGGGGAAACATCCTGGCAGGGGGAGGGCAGTTAGGGGCAATCAGGCCAGCATAGGAGTTAGGCATTGATCAGGCTGGCAGGGAAGTGGTTAGGGGTAATTGGCTGGCAAGAGGTCGGGAGCCAGCATTCCTGGATTATGAAAGGGATGTCCAACTGCCCATTTAGACCCAATCCTACCAGTGGGATCAGGCCTAAATGGGCAGTTGGACATCCCTCAAGGGGTCCCAGATTGGAAAGTGTGCAGGTTGAGTTGAGGGACACAACCTCCACCCCCACTCCCACTCTGTACATGAATTTCGTGTACTGGGCCGCAAGTTCAGCAATAAAAAAGGAATGGACATTGATACATACTAGATGATTAATCTAAACATAATTATTCTGATTGGAAGGATTAGGGAAGGTGCCCACCATACAATTACATTTATATACAATTCCAGGAAATGTAAACTGATATATAGTAACAAAAGAAGATCAATGATTGCTTCAGCATGGGGACAAGGAAGAGAAAGAAAGAGGTTACAAAGTTCCAGAGGATTTTTTGGGATATACGTTGTATTCATTATCTTGATTGTGGTGGTGGTTTCATGGGTATCTGATCTAATAAAAGAGTAATATGCAAAATAACCTCACTCCATTACAATTAAGCCATGCCCACCAACCAATCAGAGTGATGATATGCAAATTAACCCAGCCAAGATGGTGGCTGGCAGCCACAGAGCTTCAGCAAACAGTAGGGCAGCAATGGAGGAAAATGCCTTCTTAGGCCGGCTGTGGCCTCTGCTCAAGGCAACAAAGTTTCAATTATAGAAGCCACAGAGCTGAAACAAACAGGAGGCTTCATTGCCTGCCTAGGCAGGCTTTAGCTTCCGCTCAAAGCAACAAAGTTTCAGTTATAGAAGAAAAATAAACCCCAGAAACCTGCTTCCAGCCAGCTTCGCTGGGACCTTGGGTCAATGGGAGTTGTGGCCAGCCTGCAAACAGCCATCAGCCCCTCACTCAGGCTGGCCAGGCACCCCAGTAGGGACCTCAATCCTGAAGGAGATGTGGCCAGCCTGAAAATGGCCTTCAACCCCCCACCCAGGCTGGCCCCACCCCCAGGGGGTGAAGGTCCCCACTGGAGGGCTAGGCTAGCCTGAAAACAGCTATCAGCCCCTCACCTAGGCTGGCCAGGCATGCCAGTAGGTGGACATCCCATGAGGGGTCCCAGACTGGGAGAGGGCACCTCCCCTGCAGGCTGGGCTGAGGGACCCCCTGAGTGCACAAATTTTTGTGCACTGGGTCCCTAGTATTTATATATAAAAAAGATTACACTTTATAATTTTAATATTTATAGATTAGTGTATATCAATGATACATCAATAAAGCTGTTAAAATTTGTAGGAATAAATAGACATGGAGGATAAACTGGGAATTTCAATTATAAATCTAAGAAATCTATACTAATAATAGAGGAATATGCAAATTGTCCAGGATGCTGTCCCATAACGACCATTCAGCAGACTGTGTCCCTGCCCCCTGCTCAGGCAGGTGTGAGGCCCAAGGTAGCTAGGATAGGATACAATAGGACGGGATAAGAAAGTAGGAGAGAAAGGAAGGCCTGTATGCAGACTGGCCAAGAGGAGCAACAGAAATACAAAAAGGGAACAAGACAAAGATGCAGGAATGGAAAAGGGAAGGAAATATATGGCTACCAGCGGGAGGGGGTGGCGACTGCAGGGGGGCAGAGCAGCTGCGCCCAGTGAAGGGTGGCATGAAGTGGGAAGCCATGCCCAGATGTGGGAGGAGGGTGGTGGCCCCCGATGTGGGCCATTGGCACAGAGGTGTATATGGTCCGAGGCCTTTCGGGTGGAGGCGCTCCTCCGTGCAGGAATTGTGCACTAGGCCTCTAGTTCTAGAATAAAACCAATATACAGAATATAAACATTTGAAGAAGTAATGATTGCATTTTTCAAAATTGAAAAAAAAAGACATAACTCAACAAACTGAAAAGGTCCTCTGAACACTGAAAAGCATATGGAATGTGAGCATATTATAAAAAATATATTATGAGGTACAAATGACAGCTGGTTGAAAATAGTAACACTAATGAAATGAGACATTTAAAAATAGTGTTTAAGCATGAAAGTGAGAATTATCTCATTGAAAGAGAAAAAATAGCTGGCATCATAAGAGCTAAAAATTGCTGGCTAATGAGCTCAGATTTTATTTACAGCAGGGCATAAACAGCTAGAAGTTGTGGCGTGTGACCTACCTACAAGAAACAGGACAAAGAAGCTAAAACAAAGTCTAATTACTTATTGATTAGAAAGAGCATTAATGCCTGGTATGAGCTACAGAAGTTAAAATATTAGTGCCATAATCATTATGAAAATATAAAATAAAGTTGAGACAAAGTAGTGTTCCAGTATATTTGAAACAAAACAGAAGGAAGATGTGATTTTATCATCTGTTATTAGATGACAGGAAGACAGAACTGCACATCTCCCATTGCTACCTCCCCCAACAAGGACAGCAGCTTTCAGATCATTCTAGGAAGAGCAGAAGGGATCACTGAGTTCAGGGAATTATTTCCTGAGTCAGGTTAGGATAGGTCATAATAAAAAAGGCATAGCTCCTTTAACATTTTTGAAACATTCAGATTATATCCCAAAGGACTGGCATTATTCATAAATATAACATTAACTTTCTTGAATATTTATCAAAGGAGCAGTGAGAAAATTAAAGAGAGCCCAAACAAACAAACAAACCCATGAGTTTAAAAAACAGGGGACTTAGTAAATCTAGAAAAAAATAGACAAATTTATTCAAAATTTTCATATAGGTGATGAACATTTAGAATAAAAGAGAAATGGGGGGGGGGTGTTACTGGAAGTGATCATTGGTTTATAAGAATTTACCTCAGTGAGGACATTCTTACATAGTAGAACACAAGAAATGCCATAGATATATTTCTAACTTAATTTTAGCTAAGCATTTGGGTTATATCTTTAAGAATAAGTGGTGAAATGTGGTCAGAGAGACAATAGTTTTGGGTAAATTCAAAAATGGTTAATAATTATGCCCCAAATTTGCTGAGGAATGACGATGAGGACTTGAGGAGAGCTCCCTGACGATGTGCCACAGACTTTCCTTCTGTGTCCTGTCACTTTTAATATTTTTATTATCTATGGCACAAAAGACATGCTTACGAAATTTGTCAATTACATAAGGCTGAAAAAAGAGACCTAATAGGATAACTAACTGAATTATGATGTAAAATGTTCTTGAACAGCTGGAAATATGAGCGTGCACCAGATCAATTTGTTTGAACATCAATAAAAAACTAAGATGCTCATTTTCAACAAATGTATTTTCAACTTGATGATTAATGAAATATTATGCTTAGAAATAATTATGGAACCATAATTTACTTTAGGAAAAATATTGGGTTGAAATGATGACATCTAACTATAATATTTGCAGTATGCTATTCAAAACAGTTTTGATACATTTTTCATTCAGACTTTATATCTGCATACAAAAATGAATAAATCACTTGCATCTAGTATTATAAATGATCACACAATGAGCATAACCACATAGATCTATAAATAAATCATTTCCAGCAACCCATAAGCTCTCATTGTGTCCTTTTCCAAATACAGTCAACCACTCCTCCCTAATGAATTGTCTCAGAGACTCATGCATGAATTGTATAGACCAATAGATTGCGTATTTTCTTGGCCATCTAATATTAAATTGTATAATATATTACTCCATTTATTCATTCTAATGTTGAACATATAGCTATTTCCCATTTGGAGTTATTATGAACTAGAGGCCCAGTGCATGAAATTCGTTCACCAGTGCAGTCCCTAGGTCTGGCCAGCAATTGAAGCATGAGCGTCTGGTGTGGAAGGGCAGGTCGCAGGTGACCTCTGGGCCCTGGGCTGCACCTAGGCCCCTGGGCCTCCATGCACCCCCTCCCGCTTGAGTCATGGCACCAGAGTCCCCACATGGAGATGAGATGAATGCAGCCTGATGCTGCAGGCCGGGGTGCAGTGTGGGCCTCTGGGCTGCCCAGTAGAAGTGCATTGAAGCCAGGTGGACAGGGCACTCTCTCCAAGCTAGCCTTCAGACTGGCTCCTGAGCAAAACCACGGGGAGTTCCAACCAGCCCCTGCAGTACCGGCAGCTGAAACTCTGCTCACTTGAAAGAGGCTGTGTGGGGTGAAGAGGGCTTCTTGTGGGCACTCAGCATCTGAGCACAGGGGTTTCACTGGCATTCGAGCCCTGGTGTCAGGGGAGGATAGCAGGGAGAGTGAGAGTGAGCTTGGAGGACACCCTGCATTCTCACTGCACCTCTGTCCCCATCACCCCTGCCCCCAGGTAGCCAGTGAGAGGTAGCAGTGTATCACCAACACCTGCACTGTTCTGTGCAGCCCCCTGGTGGTCAGCACACATCATAATGAGTGGTTGAACTCCCAGTTTCCCAGTTGAACTCCTGGTAGGACAACTACCCCAGGGGACAATTTGCATATTAGGCTTTTATTATATAGGATAATGCTACCATCAACATTTCTGTTCATATTTTTGAGCACCTCTATGTGCAGTTCTGATGGGTATATGCCCAAGTGTAGTATTATGGGTCCAAAAATGGTTTGTATTTTAAAAGTTAGTTAATTTTGCCAACAATTTCCCAAATTAGTTGAATAGATTTTTACCCCTGAAACCTCTCCCAATAGTATCATGAGAGTTTCTATTGTGTTACATCTTTGCCTAAAGTTGGTCTACTTAGCCTCTTTTTTTCCTTTTTTTTTTTTTTTTTTTTTTTTTTTTTTTTTTTTTTTTTTTTTTTTTTTTTTTTTTTTTTTTTTTTTTTTTTTTTTTTTTTTTTTTTTTTTTTTTACAGTCTGGCTCATTGTGAGTTTAATTGGCATTTCCCTGATAACTACTCTTATTCTGTTGGTACCAAGACTTATTATAAAACTACTGTAAATTATGACATAAATGTGTATGTATACAAAGGTAAATCAATAGACCAAATAAATATAATATAAATCCCTGAAACAAAAGGACATGTATACATGTGTATATCTGTACTTAATTTTTTTTTTTACCAATAATATACTCAGGATCTACTGGATATCCATGTGGGAGGAAGGGGAAGTACTCCTCTGCCCTATACTATACTCAAAAATCAGGAGAACCTTGGCTAATGTTGCTAAGTGATTAGAATATTTGCCCATGCACCAAAAGGTCTTGGGATTGATTCCAGTAGAGAGCATGTACCTGGGTTGCAGGTTCAATTGCTAAACCCTGTCAGGGAGCATGCAGGAGGAAAGCAATTCACATGTCTCTATCACAGCTATGTTTCTCTCTCCCTCCCCCTCTCTGCCTCCCTCTCTTCCACTCTCTAAAAATCAATGGAAAAAAATATTCTCGATGGCAAAGATTAACAAAATGTATCAGGTGAAAATGTGTAAATCTACTTGTGAAAACTAGAACATAAACCTTCTAGAAGATGATATGAGAGAAGAACATTATATTCTTGGGGTTGGGAAAGATTTATTTAAAATGTCTCAAAAGCACTAGCTAAATAGAAAAAGATGGACAAATTAGATTCTATTCAAATTAGAAATTATTGACTTTCCCAAGACATTAGTAAGATAGTGAAATGGCTAACCATACATAGGGAAATGTGTTTCCAAACATGTAACCAACAAAATGTTCATATCCAACATATGTAAACAAGTCTGACAAACCAATGAAAAAAAGCAATGGTCAAGAGACCTTAACAGGCAGGACTGTAAGGCATGAAATATATGAAAAGATGCTCAAGCTCATGGAATTTGCATTTTAATAAAGACAATTGAAAAACTAAGAATGATCAAAGAGAGTAATTAAAATTATGAGGGACTTAATCCCATAATACTGCTTGGAAGGAACCAAAGATGCTTAAATATTCTAAGAGAAAATCAAGGAGCAACTTAATTTCCATCTTCTACTACTTAAAAGAATAGAGATATAAAGTTTCCTAAACATGTAATGATAATATCACATATTCCAAAAGTATACATGCTTTATGTATATAGTAGATTATGCAGCTTTAACTCATATTTTTAATTACTATTTTATTTAATATTTACCTTAAAAATATTTTTGAGTCAATACTGTCAAAGCATTTGTCTGTCCATAGAGTAGTTATTGTACTATAAATCCTTTTTATTTTGAAATTTGACCAAGGAAGAAAAGTGAATTTCTAATTGATTTTACTACATTTGAAACAAATGCTTTTCTGGGAGAACAAAAGTTTCCTTATTAAATATGGTTGTTCCTTCAAGGATCCAGCATACTACAGTAAAAAAATTTATAAGGAGATTTCTTTAAAATATTGATAATATTTAGGTATGAATTGTACCACCAAAATCAGTACATTTCTGGCAATTAAGCAAACCTATTGAGGTCTTTATTTACATATTTATTACCTCAGAGGTAAAACACACACACACATAAAACAAAAACAAAAATAACATTTGCACCTGAGTTATGATAAATAGACTTACTACAAAACAAAGTTAGTTTCGTATATAATAGTGGCAGGGAACTTCACATGTCAATCATATTTTAAGATCTTTGATTTTAAAATGTCAACTCTTTTTTATTGTTTTATTTTATTTTTATTGAATTTATTGAGGTGACATTGGTTAATCCTAATATATAAAAAGCCAGGAGCAGTCACAAGTGAAACAACTGAACGGGTGACTGAACAGCAGGCTATGTGGGGCGACCAGGCCAGCAGGGGGAGCAGTGGGGGGCGAGCAGGCTGTCAGGCAGAGGTGGTTAAAGGTGATCAGGCTGGTGGTGGGGGGGGGGGGAGTTAGGAGTGATAAGGCAGGCAGGTGAGCAGTTAGAAGCCAGCAGTCCCAGATTGTGAGAGGGATGTCCAACTGCAGGTTTAGGTCCGATTCCCAGGATCGGGACTAAACTGGCAATCGGACATCCTCCAGGGGCCCAGGATTGGAGAAGGTGCAGGCTGGGCTGAGGGGATACCACCCCATGCACAAATTTCATGCACCAGGCCTCTAGTAGAATTATAGAAGTTTCAGATGTACAATTTTATAATACATCATCTGTATATTGTGTGTGTGTTCATTTACCCCAAGTTGCCTCCTTCTGTCACCATTTATCTCACCTTTACCCTATTCTACCTCCCTCCAACCCCTTTCCTCACCATACTGCTGTCTGTGTCCTTAAGTGGCTGTTTGTTTGTTTTTTTGGTCTGCTTAATCCCTTCACTCTTTTCACCCAGTGCCAACTTTTTCTTTGAAATGTCATGTTTACCTAGAGATTATACTATAAAAAAAAAAAAAAACAAGAAAAATGAACACCAGGCAAAAGAACTAGACTGATTCACAAAAAGGCATAAAGGCTGGCTAGCCATGGAAAGTAACAAGAATTTAACATTAAGTTTGAGCAGCTTCCTGTTCTACATAGAAGCCACAGTGCAATTTCTATTCTCATCATATAGAACAAATTTTCACAGGAGGTAGCCTGGGGCAGGGAATAAAAGAGAACTATTGTACATGAGTTCAAATGAAATAATGTAAGTAAATTTGATTTTAAAACCTTGAACACTTACTGACCATTTAACTTTTAAATTTAATTACAAACAGTGTAAATGATCTATGGTCTTATTATTATTTTTTAATTTCCTGGAAGTGCTATGACAAAGAGAAAATAAATAGACTTTTTTGTGTGTTACTTCAGGTGGTGGTATTAGGAAAAGAAGTTTAAAGTTATAGGGAGTTAGATTATAATGTAACAACTTTTAAAGTATTAAAATAGAAAACGTCAACAGATTGGATTATTACCAACAAAGGAAAATAAAAAAACTAACACAGTGAGCTCTCTACTGCTGGAGATATTCAAGTAAAAGCTGGATAATAAGAATTTCTTCAGAGGGGAATTTTACATGGGGTGGGAGATGAAACTAATTGTATTTTAATATCATTTACGAAGAAAGTTGACATAAAATGCAAGCTATTATGTTGAATTCATGAGCAAGACTATCAAGTGATTTTAATTTCTTATTGCTTTAAAAATAAGAGTTATGATCCAAGTTTTGGTTGACCTGTGTTATTACCATCAGGAGAGATATTATTTGTTCTATTGCTAAATAGCTTTTAACTCTACATAACTTTTACTGTTAAAGAGTTTGATCATTTTCATTTTTAGTATGAATAACCCCTCACATTTATTCAATCAGCAAATATTTATAGAGCACCCCTATATGCTAGATTTAAGGGTTAAAAAATAATTTTCATAAACAATTTTACCAGACCTTTTTTATACTTGAGGATACAAATTATTTATTTGGAGAAAGCCTAAATATATTTTTATTTAATAAAGACTTTATTATTAGGAAAAGGATATTATACTTTTTATTGTTGACAGTATAACAGATATCATACTTTTAATGTGCATAGAAATGAGGTCTCTTGTGTGAAAAATAAAGGCAAGTGAAAATATAACCATGTCCAAGTCACTAAAATCTTGTTTATTCTTTGCAACCACTAAAAATCTGTTGTTCAATCTTTGCCTTTAAGAAAGGCTGAAGAGCTTCATGTTGTACGCCAATATGTCTGTCCACCAAACCTCTAAGTGCAATCAAGGTCAAAGGGTTCATAGTTTTGGGAAACTATTGACCACCCCAATGTTTTTACAAGATTAAAGGTTATGTGGGCAAAAGGTCAACTTAATGCTTCCAAATCTACTGATTTATTTTATATTCTTCATCTCTGGCACTCATTCCTATTAAAATCTATGGAATTTTGGAAACAACAGGGTTAATTAAAAAATAGTTTCCCAATTGCTCTAGCCAAGTGCATATTCACTGGCATTGTCCAGAAAATGTCATCATTCTCAAGACCTTAATTTTTTCTGACAAAAAAAGGAGAGTAAAACATTGTTCTCTAAGCAGTGCATAAGAAGTATTGCTTGGAGTGGGTTGAGAAGGTAAGTTTACAGATTTGAAAGGGTTTCAGAGTTCAAATATAAAATAGTATTGATTAAGTTATCAGATAAATCCAACTGCTATTTATAGGGAAGACTGAAGTAAGGATTTAGCTGCAGAAATAAATGAAATGGAATTCAAATCCTGAATAGGTACATGAGTAAACTCAGGATTACCAACTGTTTTGAAGTCCAGGACTGCATTTTATTTATCAGTTAATAACCATGGTTCTCTAGGCATAACTGGTTCTCAATAATTATCTGTTAAATGAATGAACACAAGAGTTAATTAAATAATAAATGAATATTTGAATGGGCAGTTAATAAATAAGTGACATTCTGGAAGTAAGAGACCCGAAACAAGAGGGCAATTTCCTTTACCCTAGTTGTATGACATGTGAGAAAAGCACAGATTGTGAAAGACAAGTATAAATTGAACTGTAACAAAGAAAATAATTTTTTTAACCATACTAGTGATTCACATGGTATCTTCAGGAAAGAGGAACTGGAAATTTTTCAAAGGCACTCACCATGTTTATTCTAAACTAAGGGCCCGGTGCACAAAAATTTGTGCACTTTTGGGGGGTCCCTCAGCCTCACCTGTGCCCTCTTGCAGTCTGGGACCCCTCTGGAGATGTCCATCTGCTGGCATGCCTGGCCAGCCTGGGTGAGGGGCTGAGGGCCGTTTTCAGGCTGCCCACAGTCCCTTCAGGGTTCGGGTCCCTACTGGGGTGCCTGGGTGAGGGGCTGATGGCTGTTTGCAGTCTGGCCACAGCTCTCATTGACCCAAGGTCTAAGTGAGGCTGGCTGGAAGTAGGTTTCTGGGGTTAATTTATCTTCTATAATTGCCTTGTTGCTTTGAGCGGAGGCCACAGCCTGCCTAAGCAGGCAACGAAGCCTCCTTTTGCTTCAGCTCTATCGCTTCTATAATTGAAACTTTGTTGCTTTGAGCCAGCCAAGGCAGGCAGTTTCCTCCAAACAGAAGCCTCCAGTTTGCTCTAGCTTCCTGGCTGCCATCTTGGCAGGGTTAATTTGCATATAGTCACTCTGATTAGCTGGTGGGCGTGGCTTGGCTAGTGGGTGTGGCTTAGGTGTCTTGGAGTGATGTTAATTTGCATATTACTCTTTTATTAGATTAGATGGTATTCTTGGCTTACCATAGAGTAAGTGGGTTTTCACTTGCTCTTAAAAATCCTTTAGATACCTTTGTCAATTAAACACCAATTAAATCTTTATAAAATAAATCTTTAGTCATTATCTCCAAAAGGTCCTGGGATTGTATCAAACCTCATGTACTCAGAGTGCACAGGACTAAGAAAGTAACAGTTATTTAGAATTCAATTTTAGCAAGTTTCCTTGGTCTTGCTCATGCATTAGCACATCCAGTCCTGTGAACATTATCACAATCACTTGCTTAGCAGGGAGAAAGCAATCAGCCCCTGCAGGTCAGGAGAGGGCATGGAAAGGCTATTCCAAGGAGCTAGACATGAACAAGGACTTTCTCAGTTATTCCAGGAGGAATGGGGAATCTCATCACTGGTCTACTCCAGAGGCTCCAAGGAGACCTGGCTGAGAGGATGTACAATCCTAAGTGAAAGTCTTAAGAACTGAGATTGAACTCATCACAGTAGATTAACTTCTGTGTCAGCTTTTAGTTGAGTGGCTAAAAATAAGTGAATTTCAAAACTGATTCTCATCTACATCATCAAAATCTAGTCTCCAGCTGGCATTTTGTGAAAAATAAGGTTCGGCTATTTATTACTGTTTCCTTCACTTAAGAAGAAAAAGGTCAGAGGCACATTTACAAAATGTAAGTGTCCTCACTGGTAACTAAATATAGTGTGTTTATTAACAAAATAATTAGAGATGCAAATGATATCGCCTTGCCATCTGCCTTAGGGACTCCTTCATTGAAGCCTCATTATTTTCTGGGGAAGAGGCTCTGCCATTAAAAGAGATCATGGGAAGAAATGCAGAATAGGAAAAAGGGAATATACATATTGTCTACTATTGTATATGCAATTATGTCAATGATATATGCAAATAACATATGCAAAAATGTCTGTGGTGTGTATGATAGTCAATTGTTGTAAATAAATTCTAAATATACAACGATGCGTGAACAATGCAAATTGTCAATGATCTATGCAATGACATAAGGGAAATATCTTATTGTATGTAAAATGATTTTCAAGCTAGGTATACATGAAGGCCATTTTCCGATGAAATCAGGAACACTGAAACTTACTTCTACTGACTTGAAGTAAGTGAAAAATTGCCTCATATCTCTACTTTTTATATTTTCACACTCAGTCTCAGACTATGAAGTAACTATTCCAAATGTCTGAAAACATAGGTTATAAAGACTTTCTCTTTAGTTCCATTTTTTAGAGAGAAAATACAAAGGGATTGTATTCAAGATCAATATCATTAAATAAAGTGAGTATATCCTGTATGTAAAATTCAAATGTCTTTTATCAGTTCTCTGATCTTCCCCATAACTGACTCCTCCTCTTCTGTTATATATGTCTGTTATATATGTCTATCTCCTAGTGTTTTCCTACTCATTCAGAGACCGTGGAGGTCAGCACATGCTGTGTTCATTATTTAGTCAAATCCTAACCCCAAATTCCTGGAAGGCAGCAGGCATTATGTTGTTCCTAAGTTCATGCTTAGAATCCTTGTGATCCCTATGAAGGTGCATAGTACACAGTAGGCTCTTTCAATAAATATGCCCTGTAGCTACAGAATCTGTGTTAGCAAAGAGGGGAGACTTTTGGCATTCATATATTTGGCAACATAAAGCTATTTCACTAAATCACAGTAGGTGTAGTTTGATAGAAATAAAATATTTATAGTAGTTCCACCTCCGTAGGCTCTGAATGAGTAGGGAAACAGTAGGAGATAGACATATATAACAGATGCACCTTGTAAATACAGTTGTGTTTAGTACAATTTTCTATAAATTGTATAATTATATACATAAATACCATGTGATTTCACTTACATGTGAAATCTAATGAACAAAATAGAAATAGACTCATAGATATAGAAAACAAGCCCCTCTGATCACCTGTTCTGCCCCTCAAACTCCCTGCCTCCCCCACCACCTGCCTGGCTAACAGGCCTGACTACTTCAGTGGCGGGGTGAGCCAGGCTGGGCACCTCCATCTTGTGGCTTTGGGGCTTCATCTTGTGTCCATGGGGATGGCCATTTTTGTGACAGAGTGATGCCTAATTTGCATATTACTCTTTTATTAGATAAGATGTGGCTATGGGCACCACCATATTGTTGCTATGGTGGTGGCCATCTTGCGGCTATGGGCCCCACCATCTTGTGGCCATGGAAGCAGTCATCTTTGTCACAGAGTGATGCCTAATTTGCATATTATTCTTTTATAGATAGGATTATATTTGAAAAGAGCAGACTATGGATATAAATACACACTGATTAAAAGTACGTAAAATTATGATTAATATGGTCCAGGATTGGTATAGAATAAACATTTATATCTTTACTAGTTTTATTTATTACTACTATTTTAGAATGTGAAAGGGTTAATCACTGTGGTTTTAACTGGTGATGTTGACTATTTTCAACCCACGTATCCTATCTAATAAAAGAATAATATGCAAATTAACCATTACTCTGCAACAAAGATGGCAGTGCCTGTAGTAGCCAGGGCAGGATGCTGGGGGCGTCACCCCAGCAACATGAGCTCAGCAGGCATTGCTGTGGCGACCATAGCAGGCAAGCACCCAGCAGGGCCTGCTTGCCCGTCACCATGATGTGGAGCAGGCAGGCCCCACAGAGAGCAGAGAACCACGGGGAACAAGCCTATGCCATCAGTAGGACATCTCCTGAGGGCTCCTGGATTGGAGAGGGTGCAGGTCGGGCTGAGGGACAACCCCTCTTCTCTTCCCCCCTCCCCATGCATGAATTTCATGCACTGGGCCTCTAGTACATATATACTAATTATAAAACTACTACTAGAATAATCTCATTATAGCCTTTGTCTATTTACTTACTGATGTCTTTATAATATTCTTATCAAATAGTGTGAGCTTTTCATTTTTTTATTTTTTACTTTTTAAAATATATTTTATTGATCCTTCACAGAGAGGAAGGGAGAAGGATAGAGAGAAACATCAATGAGAGAGAAATATCGATCAGCTGCCTCCTGCACACCTCCCACTGGGGATGTGCCCACAACCAAGGTACATGCCCTTGACAGGAATCGAACCTGGGACCCTTCAGTCTGCAGGCTGATGCTCTACCTACTGAGCCAAACCAGTCAGGACACAATTCACATTTTTTATGTAAGTTTAAAAACACAACTTTGGAGGGTTTTTGTTGTTAGCCCATGCCACAGAGAACAAAGTGTAGAGCTCGGTTTGACCTCTGATGAATCTAATTCCAAAGCCAGTACTTTCTTTAGGCAAAAAATGAATTTTATAAGAGACATTTAAAATAAAAGACCACTAAAGATTAAAATACTTGACAACATCTATCTTTTGTTTCAAATGTAGTTTTGTTTTCAAATGTGGTTTTGTTTAATGAAGAAGCATGGAAAAAATACATCAAATTGAGAGGAATATGAAAACTAATTTGGCATTCTTAAGAAATGAAAAGTAAAGGGATTCTATAAAGTTCTTAATAGGTAAATCAAATTCCTTTAAAAATTAATGAAGCATCACTAGTTTAATACTGAAATAAAGGCAAAATCATCATGCTCCATTAGTAACACTGTCTCCTGTTATAATTTGAATTGAGGGTGAAAGACAGATAATTCTTACCATCCATTAGTAGAGATCTGTCCATTCAACGCAATTGTTAGAACTGTCTGGTTCAAGAACCAATAAGGATATTTAAAGCTAATAAAGACTATGAAAGAAAATGAGAAAAAGGATGTTGTGAACAAATGAGGAAAAATATAAAGTATAGAAATGGTTTACCATAATACTGATACTTATTTAACTCTTAATTTTTATTCTAATTGGTCAAAAAATACAAATATATATGTTGCTGGGGAGGAAATACAACTTAAAAAAACATTATAATGCTATATGGATAGGATGAAATTTATATTACATACAAATGCATAAGAATATTTTCATGATTAAAGGCATCTACATGAGTACAGCTACTGAATTCTTTTTTTAAATAAATCTTTATTGTTCATTTTATTACAGTTGTTTCTCTCCCCTCGCCCATCTCCCCTCCTCCCAGTTCCCATCCCATCCACTGCCCTTATCCCCAACCCACTGTCCTCATCCATAGGTGTACAATTTTTGTCCAGTCTCTTCCCACACCCCAAACCCCTATCTCCCTGTGAATTATCATTCCACTACCTTTCTATGCCCCTGATTCTATTCTATTCACCAGTTTATTCTGTTCATCAAACTTTTTTTTTATTCACTTGATTTTTAGGTTCACTTGTTGATACATATGTATTTGTTGTTCATAATTTTATCTTAACTTTTTCTTGATATTGTTCTTACTCAGCTGTGAAGCAATGTGGCATCAGGCCTTCACTACAGTCATATCATATGGAAGAGCATTTGTCATCTTGAAAATAAGCTCTCAGAGGATGTGAAAGTTAGCAACTAACTCTAAGTATTTTATAACTTCAGTGTAATTATTGGTCAGTGAATTGCAGAATACATGTTCAATACCTGAAAAACAAAGTTACTTTTTTAAAACCTGAGGCCAGCCATGGCCATGTGGCTCAGTTGGATGGAGCATTGTCCTGATGCACCAAGGTTGCGGGTTTGATCCCCAGTCAGGG
This sequence comes from Murina feae, assembly GCA_004026665.1. Taxonomy (NCBI): domain Eukaryota; kingdom Metazoa; phylum Chordata; class Mammalia; order Chiroptera; family Vespertilionidae; genus Murina; species Murina feae. Next base: position 47,129 of record PVJC01008509.1, read on the forward strand.
CCCATATAAGAATCAACCAATGAAGGCATAAGTAAGTGGAACAACAAATCAATATCTCTCTCCCTTCCTTTCTCTCTAAAAAAAAAGCAATCAATATTTTTTAAAAAAATATTGAGACCACATTATTTCTTTAAGTTATTCATATTTTCTTTTCTTTTTTAATAAGTGCTATAAATCTCAGGAAACATTACACTCATGTCATTCTGATAAGTGGATACTTATAATTTTTTTTATATAATAGGGACTTGGGAGATTAATCTGGTCAGACCAGAAGGTGACAAAAGATTTATCTTGAAACTGACATTGTATAGCTATTGCATTGTTATTATCTATCCTACCTAATAAAAGAGTAATATGCAAATTGACCATCACTCCAACACATAAGATGGCTGCCCCCATGTGGTCAAAGATGGCCACCAGCAGGGGAGGGAAGTTGGGGGGACCCAGACCTACAAGGGAGGGCAGTTGGGGGGGACCCAGGCCTGCAGGGGAGGGCAGGTAGGGGTGACTGGGCCAGCAGGGGAGAGCAGTTAGGGGTGACCAGATCTGCAGGAGAGGGCAGTTAAGGGTGACCAGGCTGGCAGGGGAATGGTTAGGGGTGATCAGCCTGGAAGGCAGAAGCAGTTAGGGGCAATCAGGAAGGCAGGCAGGTGAGTGATTGGGAGCCAGCAGTCTTGGATTGTGAGAGGGATCCCAGATTGGAGAGGATCCAAGCTGAGCTGAGGGACACTCCCCCCCCCCCATGCACAAATTTCGTGCACTGAGCCTCTAGTATATGTATAAAAGTCTAAGTGGCCCTTAAGACAAAACGACTGGAATGATCAGTCACTATGATGGGCACTGACCATCACAGGGCAGACACTCAATGCAGGAGCTGCCTCCAGCCTGCAGGCCCCAATCACTAATGGGGCCTGCCAGCTAATCTCCTGGTCTCTCCCCCTAGCCGGCAGGCGCTGATCACCTGATTGGGGCCGGGCCCCAGGCTGGAATGGGGAACCGGGGGTGGGTGGTGGCAGACACTGGCAGTGAGGGAAGGAGGAGGCTGGGAGGTGGAGTACTTGATCGGCCCTGATTGCCGGCCAGGCCTAGGGACCACACCCATGCACAATTTCATGCACCGGGCCTCTAGTAAATTCTATAATTATTTTTTACTAGGGGCCCGGTGCACAAAAATTTGTGCACTCGGCGTGGAGGGAGTCCCTCAGCCCGACCTGTGCCCTCTCACAGTCTGGGACCCCTCAGTGGATGTCCTATGATGGCCCCAGTCTGCCAGGTGCCTTCTGTGTGTGTGTGTGTGTGTGTGTGTGTGTGTGTGTCATCACTGGGGACCTGCCCCCAGCCCCATC
>PVJC01008510.1:0-48429 GCA_004026665.1 Murina feae
TAGTTAGTTCCATATCTCATATTGTAAACTAGGATAAATCCCCAAAGGACCAAATCTTGAAATGTAAAGTAAATAATCACCAAATAGTGGATAAAATAGAGGGGAATTTTCTTTATGACCTTGGAATGAAGAAGACCTTTCTAATTGAAACACAAACTTGAAAAGCCACAAGTAAAGATTGTTAAATGTGACTGTAGTGAACATACAAAACAAAGACCTACTGCAAGACAAAAAAGAACTACTCTACCCAAAGTCAAATTTAACTTATTAAACAATCAAAATAGCAAAAGATAAAAGACAAATTAAGGAAATGTATGTAATTCACAGGAAAGCAGGAGGCTAACCTTCCCACATTATAAAGTGTCCTAGACACAGTCAAGAAAAACTAAGCTCCAATAAAAAATTAAAAAGAATATGAAAAATTAAAAATTCATAAATAACTCATAAAACATGAAAAGATGCTTAACTTCATTTATAATAAAAGCAATGTACAGTAAAGCTATACTTAGCTATTACTTCTCACCTATCAGACTAGCAAAAATACAAAGGACCGCCTTAACTGGTTTGGCTCAGTGGATAGAGCATCAACCTGCGGACTGAAGGGTCCCGGGTTTGATTCCGGTTGCGGACACTTTCCCAATAGGAGGTGTACATGAGGCAGCTGATCGATGTTTCTAACTCTCTATCCCACTCCCTTCCTCTCTGTAAAAAAAATCAATAAAATATATTTTAAAAATACAAAGGACTTTGGCATGGAGTGATGCTGCTGCTTTAAGGGAACATGTATTTTCATACATTTCTATTAGGAGTTCTAATTGGCACAACCTGTATAGAGAACAAATTGCCAGTCATTTTCAGAATTCAAGTAGCTATAACCTTTGACCCAGGCATTTATTCTAGGAATTCATTCTATACTTAAGCACATGCAAAATGACTGTGATGTGCAGGATGGACAGGATCATTCCCTTCAATGTTGGCATTAGCCAAAGATAAGAATGTCAATAACATAAGGATAAAATATACGATGGTCATTAATACAGGTATAGTAATGAAAACTGCCACTATAAAAACACACGCAAAAGCTCTTTATGGGTTAACACAAAAAGATCACCAACATATATTGTTAAGTGAAGAGCAAGATGCAGAAAAACATTTTTTTGCCCCTGGTGTGAAAGAGGGAAAGGAAAAAATAATTGTGTGCACTGGATTTCATTTGCATAAAAGTTTAATGAAAGACTTACTAAGGAACTAATAATAGTGGTTACCTTTTGTGGGAACTGAGCACATACAGGAATAAAGAAAGAAGGAGATTGTTTTAGGATTCCTGATGTTTGACCCTTGGGGATGTATTCCATATTCAGAAAAAGAAATAAAAAATGTTACTTAAAATGGAAGCTGGAGTGTTTGAATTGTAAGATGAAGGCACATTATCTTTTTATCAACACAAAACCAGAAAGACAATTAGAAACTTCAGGAAGAAAACAAACGAACAAAAACTGTATAAGAAAGTCCTGGTCCAAACTAGAAGCAAACTAGGATTCACCACGATTTCTGTAAATGGTATGCTGTGTGCAAAGTGAATCCATTTAATCTCAATGCTTAGGGCAGTGTTAGTCAGAACCCATCTATTCTCTGGGACCAGATTCTTAAGCAGTCAATTCAGGTCAGTGGGTGCCGATTTAAATTCAGCCAACCTGTTATTTCCCTTGATGAAACTAAGACAAAAGGCAACCAAAAGGGAAGTTAACATGACTAGAAAAACCACTACTTGGCCAACCATCCTGACTTTTTGTAAAATTATGAAACTATTAAAGTAAATACTAAATCTAACTTGATTTTCCTTTCTTTAAAACTCACACACTTCTCTATCATAATAACCTAAAACTCCAACCTCACTTTTGTTATTCTACCAGTCCCACCAGACTGTGGGAAGACAAGGATGATTCAAAGTCCAATGCAATACTGTCACACTCGTTATGGAGAAGCTCCCTGGCCAACACCAACATTGTTTAGCTTCTCTTTGCAGTCAAACTGGGATAAGAGAAGAGTGGTGTGCCAGAGAATTCCATCTTATTTTCTCTTGACTCTTCCTGGAGTTCCAAGAGTTGCCATCAGATTCATTCTGCTCCACCCAGACAGCCACTGGGTATTCCCCAAGTACAGTGGGAGCCTTCGTTTGTGGGTACATTGGTGTGATCATGGCATTTCATCATGGAGTAGACTTGGAGCAGGGGTCAGAAAACTACAGCCCATGGACCAAATATGGATCACTGCCCTTTTTATAAATAAAATTTAATTGGAATACTGCCATACCCATTCGTTTATGTATTGTTTGTAGCTGCTTTCCTGCTATAATAGCAGAGCTGAGTAGTCGCAGCAAGAGGACATATGGTCCACAAAGCCAGAAATATTTACTGTTTAGCTCTTTACAGAACCCTGCTCAAGAGTGTCCAGGCCTGGCATCCAGCTGATTTCCACTGACAAAAACAGACAGGCATGAGAGCACATACAGCCTGAATCACCACTAAAAATCCTGCTTCAGAGATGTAGACGTAGATAAAATTACCAATATCATCATATACAAGTATATTTGTGTGTATGTATGTATATGTGTAACACATATATATATTTATATGTGTATGTATGTATGTATGTATAGTAGCACACTCTTACTATAAAACAATAGATCAGGAACAAGAAGTTCATTCAAAGAGACTAATAATCTTAGCCTTACTCTTCTCATAAGAATCCAATGTGTTCTACATACTAAGGGAAGGGGCAGGGTTTAATGCAGCGGTGCTCAACCTGTGGGTCGCAACCTCTTTGGCTGTCGAATGACTCTTTCACAAGGGGTCGCCTAAGTCCATCCTGCATATCAGATATTTACATTATGATTCATAACAGTAGCAACATTACAGTGATGAAGTAGCAACAAAAATAGTTTTATGGTTGGGGGTCGCAACAGGAGGAACTGTATTTAAAGGGCCGGAAGGTTGAGAACCACTAGTTTAATGGAAGGTGTAGACAATTAAAGTCAGCTCTCTCACACTGGATCCTGAGCTCCCTCTGGACCATGGGGATACTATTTCCCTTCTTAAAGGGAGGATCATGGGGACACCACATGCAAAGCGCTCTGCTCATAGTCAGCACCTAGTAAATGGCGAAGATTAGCTTTACTATCCCTATCCTCCTCTGCCCGGATCCCACTCTTCTCTTGCTTTTTTCATTCCACAGTCCCATTACCCAACCAACCACCATTTTCTTTCATTACTGGCAATATCTCTATTAATACCCTTTTTCTTATCTGTATTTAGGTACTTATTTACTTATTTTATTTTTTATTGATTTCAGAGAGGAAGGGAGAGGGAGAGATAGAATATATATGTTCTATATATTGTCAGATGCTTTACTTTTACATATGTTAGAAAAACTTACATTAACTAGTTATTGCTTTTATTTAGTCAATTACCTTTACAGCCATTTATATAATAAGAGAAAAATCTTACATATTTGCTTAGGTAGCTACCATATGCAGTGCCCTTTCTTCCTTAATGTAGTTCAATAATGAGAGAAAATTATTAATTGGCTGCATTCTGCACGTTCTCCACTGGGGATCGAGCCTGCAACCCGGGCATGTGCTCTAACCAGCAATCAACTGTGACCTCCTGGTTCATAGATCAACGCTTAATCACTGAGCCACGCTGGGCAGGTGAGGTACTTATTTTTAAACTTCAAATTATTGAAGCCTCACTAAGTTGCCACAAACTAGTAATCAAAAAGAAAACATGTAATATATACACCTTTAAAGTTAACATGATAAGAAATAAATCCTAGTAATGAAGAGAAAACTGAAAATCAGAATAATCAATATGGGAACTGACTCTGAAGGTCCCGGCAGGAAGGAAGAGGTGCTAGTTTCAGTAATCTAGGGACTTGGATTTCAACAACCATGTGCCTTGTTCTGAATAGTTTTTGTCATACTGCTAATATGACTACGTGAGCCTGGATGGCGTGGCTCAGTGGTTGAGCATCGACCTAGTTCCTATAAACTAGGAAGTCACAGTTCGATTCGCAGTCAGGTACATGCCCAAGTTGCAGGCTCCATCCCAGTGTGGGGCATGCAGAAGGCAAACAGTCAATGATACTCTCTCATCATTAATGTTTCTCTCTCTCTCTCTCTTCTCTCTTCCTCTCTGAAATCAATTAAAAAACGCATTAAAAATTGAAGAAATTGTAATATGATGTGGACACACACACTGGATATTATTCAGCTATGAGAAAGAAGGAAATCCGGCCACTTGCAACAACATATGTAGACCCTGAGGGCATTATATCAAGTGAAACAAGACAGACAGAGAAAGACAAATGCTACCTAGTATCACTTATAAGTGTATCTTTTTAAAAAATTGAAACTCATAGAAACAGAGAGTAGAAAAGTGGTTGCCAGAGGCTAGGGATGGGGAAAATAGGGAAAGGTTGGTGAAATGGTACATTCAACAATAAAATGAATAGTGTCTGAGGATCTAATGTAAGACATGGTTACTACAGTTGACAACATTGTATTATATAGAAACTAGAGGCCCAGTGCACGAATTCATGCACAGGCCTGGCCAGAGATCGGGGCGGATTGGGGCCATCTCATCCAGTCCCCATCAGGCTGGTTGGGGCTGGCTGACAGTGGGGAGGAACCCTGGGAGATTTGGCTGTGATAGTGCACTGACCACCAGGGGGCAGCTCCTGCATTGAGCATCTGCCCCCTGGTGGTCAGTGCACATCATAGCGACCATTCGAATGGTCATGCAGTTGACAGGTCGCAACAGTTGCTTAGGCTTTTATATATATACTAGGGGCCCGGTGCACAAAAATTTGTGCACTCGGGGGGTAGGGGTCCCTCAGCCGGGCCTGTGTCCTCTTGCAGTCAGGGACACCTCGGGGGGGATGTCCACCTGCTTGGCATGCCCGGCCAGCCTGGGTGAGGGGCTGAGGGCCATTTTCAGGCTGTCCACAGCCCCTTCAGGGTTCATGCACTGAGGGGTGGAAGGGCTGGTGAGTGCAGGCGTGGACGTTTCCCACCAGAGGGCCTACAATCACACACGCCTGGTGGGCCCCCACCGCTGAGGGGACACACCTGGCACAGAGCTGGGTGGTGAGCCAGGGGCCGACGCTGGTGCAGGATCCCTCGGTGGGGCCCTGCTGCTGAGCAGACACAACTGGGGTGGAGCCGGGCAGTGAACTGGCTTCGGATTCTCCGCACTGTGCAGCAGATGCTCCCGCACGCCCTGTGGAGGCCCCTGGGGGGTGGATGAAGGTAGCGGACCCTGGACGGGTCCTCTCGCACGCCCCCGAGGAGGCCCCCGGGGCAGAGCCAGGCTGTGGACCCGGGACGACTGCTCCTACACACCCTGCAGAGGCCCCCGCGCTCCTGCATCCCCCGGGGAGGCCCCCAGGGGGCGGAGCCAGGCAGCAGACCCAGGACAGCTGCTCCTGGACGCCCAGAGGAGGCTCCTGGGGGGCGGAGCCAGGCAGTGGCCCCAGGGCGGGTGCTCCTGCATGCCCTGAGGAGGCCCCAGGCTGGACCCCCTCCCCACTAAGCTGACACACCTGGCACAGCTATGCCGGCCATTGAGGCTCCCAGTGCAGAGCCGCCCTGCCAGTCTCCATCTTGGCTGGGTTAATTTGCATACAGGCGCTCTGATTGGCTGGTGGGCGTGGCTGCGAGCAGAGGCTCAGCCAGCCTTGGCAGGCAGTTGCAACAGAAGCCTTTGGTTTGCTCTAGCTCCATGGCTGTTGGCCTCCATCTTCGCTGAGTTAATTTGCATACAGCCGCTCTGATTGGCTGATGGTAACGGTCAATTCGCATGTTTCTCTTTTATGATATTAGATAGATGTGCTGAGAGTAGAACTTAAATGTTCTCATATATGTGTGTATATACAGACATGTGTGTATGTGTTTGTGTGTGTGTGTGTGTGTGTGTGTTAATTAACTAGATGGTGGGAATCCCTTCACAACATAAATACATACATCAAATAACCATAATGTACACTGTGAATATCTTACAATTTTATCAAATATTTCTCAATTAAACTGAGAAAAAAAAATCATGTAACATGTGGGGGAATAAAGATAATATGCCAGAAACATGGCAAGTGTGAAAATAATAGGCATCTTTAAAATGCTAAAAGAAAATAAACTGTCAGCCTAGAATTCTCTATGCAGCAAAAATTTCACTCAGAAATGAAGGTAAAATAGATTTCTTTTCAATATTCAAATGCTGGAAGAATTCACCATCAGCAGAGCCACACTAACAGAAATATTAAAATCAGTCCTTAGATGAAAGTAAAAAGACATCAGATGAAAATACGGATCTACAAAAAAAAAGAAGAAGAAGAACTACATTAAGGAAGAAAGGGCACTGCATATGGTAGCTACATAGGCAAATATGTAAGATTTTTCTCTTATTATATAAATGCCTGTAAAGGCAATTGACTAAATAAAAGCAATAACTAGTTAATGTAAGTTTTTTTTTAACATATGTAAAAGTAAAGCATATGACAATAGTACAAAGTTTAGGTGGAAAGTAATGGAAGCAAAATATTGAAAAGTTGTTATATAATATACAAAGTTGTAGAATATCAAAGTTGTTTGAAAGTAGAACATAGTAAGTTAAAGGTGCATATTATAAACTCTAACATAGGAGATAAAATGAAATCGCAGCATATATTCAATTAATCTGAAAGAATTTACAAAGAGAGAGAATAGGAAACAAAGAATAGATGAGACATATAGGAAATGTGCCCTTGACTGGAATCAAACCTGGGACCTTTCAGTCCTCAGGCAGATGCTCTACCCACTGAGCCAAACCAGGTAGGGCTTCACATAAGGTGGTTATTGTCTTTTTAAATTTCATTCAGAGTTATCAGCTGTAATCTGTGGAAAATATAGGCTGTAGTAGATTTACTCTATCTTGACTAGCATTGGAAGTCACAAATCAATTTTTAAAATATAAACAAATAAATTCTTTCCAGCTGACATAGTTCAGTGGTTGAGGATCAACCTATGAACCAGGAAGTCACAGTTCGATTCCCAGTTAGGGTACATGCCTGGGTTTCGGGCTTAATCCCCAGTAGAGGGTGTGCAGGAGGCAGCTGATCAATGATTCTCTCTCATAATCTCTCTCTCTCTCCCTCTCTCTCTCTCTCTCTCTTTCTTTCTCTCTCTTCCTTCCTCTCTAAAATTAATAAAAATACATTAAAAAATAAGTTTTTAAAGCAGGCGAAGGTTTATTTTAGAGATTCAAGGAAAATACAATATTGGTACAAAAAATTGATCAGCATAATCATTACATAAAGAAATCAAAGGAGAAAAACTGTATCATCATTCGGCTTCTATCATATGTCAAGATATTCAAGACTACAAAAATATGAGAGAACCATCTTGATTATCCTATAAGTCTCTGAATTCTAGCTGTATAAGATCAGCATTTCATTTGTCCCTCTTAATTACATAAACCAGTATATTTCTTTTTTTTCCTTCAGCTAATTTGAGTTGGAATGCTGTCACTTTCAATACCTATGAACTAATCCAAGCATCAACAGAAAAACTATTTTTTAAAAAGTTATTCAATAAGTTAATCACATACAAAATAAATATCTTTAAAGTCAGTAGAGAACCTCCCTACCTTGCTGGCAAGAATATAAAATAGTGTAGCCCCTTTGGAAAAACAATTTGGCAGTTTCTCAAAAAAGTTAAACATAAAATTACCATACAACTCAGCAATTCCACTCCTACCTATCTGCCGAAGAGAAATAAAACCATATGTCCACAAAGACTTAGAGAGAATGTTCATAGTAGCATTATTCATAGTAGTCCAAAATTGAAACAATCTAATTGTCCATCACTGTTGAATGGATAGATCATAGATGAACCTTGAAAAATATTATGCTAAGTGAAAGAAAACCAGACATAAGAGATGATATAGCATATGATTCATTTACGTAAATTGTCCGGAAAATGTACAGAGACAGAAGGTAAGATAGTGAATACCTGGGGCTGGAAATGGGAACTGGATTAACTCTAAATAGACATGCGAGATCTTCTTAGACGAGGAAAAATAAACCAAAATTAATTTGTGATGATAGTTGCACTACTCAGTAACATTACTCAAAATTACTGAAATGCACATTTGAATGGGTGAATTCTGTGACACTGTAAAATTTACTTCAGTAAAGCTGCTAAAAATTAAAACTAAAACTAGTAGAGTTCTGATATATAAAAAATAATTAAGTAACATTTATGCTAGAAGAAAACATCCTATCCATTACCATACAAAAGTATAAATTATCTAACAACAATGGCACAATAAATGTTTGGAACTTGTTGGAAGCCACAAAATTCTACTTAAGAACATTAGATATTGAATGAATAGAGAGAGATATCTTGTTTTTTGAAAGTAAATTTCACCATCATAATTTTTTCCTAACGTAAACCATAAATTAAATGTATTCACAATAAAAATCTCACAGGAATTTTTTTAGAAGAAGGAGCTTAAAAAAATGATTCTTAACTTCATCTGAAATTATAAACATGTGAAAATAGCCAGGAAAATCCTTATTTTAAAAAAAGAACAAGAAATGGGAACATGTCCTACAATACGTTATTATCAAAGCTACCATTCTTAAAACAGAAGAGTAGAATTTACAGATCTATCAATGGAGCAGGAAAAAAAGTTAGTAAATTAGCAAATAAATATGAAAATTTAATATATTATAAATCAAATGTCAAAGCAAAGGAAGAAAAGATGGAATATTCAATACATGGTGCTTGGACTGGTGTCAAGTCATTTGGAAAAGCATGAAGTGTGATTCTGACCTCACTTCAGATGCCAAAATAAAATCCAGATGTATGCTATTTTTATAATAGCTGAGTAGAGGAGACTTTTCTAAGCATTTCACAAAGATTACTGTCTGTAACGGAAAAGATGATACATTGGATTGCATTTTAGCTAATGGTATCTGAGAGCTCACTCTGTACCAGGCACTTTTCTAAGCATTTTACACTTAGTAACATAGTTAACCCCCACACAACAACCCTGTGATGTAGGTACTAGTAGCAGCCACCTTGTAAACCGACCTATTTTATGCAAGTCCTCAGAGTCTTTCAGCATCACCTGTCTCCTGGACTCTTAGCCATCTGCTCAGCTTCACCCACCACCTCAGCCAAGGGTTTTATTCAGGCCCTTGCAGTTCTGCTGCCTCAGGCTGGGCAGACACTTACTGGAAGTCTATGGCTCCTCCCACAATCTCCAGACCCAGATGAAATGCCCTTCCATAGGGTTTGAGATCTAGCTGCCCAAAGCTGCCCCAAAGTCTGATAATGCAATTCAGAAATGAGGGAAAGTTAACACCCCATGGGGCAAACAATACTGACCCTCAAGAAAAGACAGGATGCTAGAGGATATAATCCTTCACTCTATTCCTCCCTATTGACTCTTCTGAGATTCACGTTGTCATTCGGCCTCTGTGCAGGCATCTTACCTGGCTGAGTGACTCACCTGCTGAGCCACAGGATATGTCATGAGAGTGGGAGGGGTGGTAAGATGCTAGCTTGCATTGCTTCCCATGCTTCCCTGCCTCATTTCCCATTTCATTCATTTTTGTTACCCTCTCATAGAGAGCATTAACACTTAGTCTTGTCCCTGTCTCTGTTTATTAGGGAATCTAGAATAAGATGTCCCTTTTTTCTCATGAGAAAACTTACCTAGAGGTAAAATGATTTGCCAAAGATTGTCCAGCTAGTTATTCATGAAGCTTGGCTTTGAACCCAAGGAAATTCATTAATCTTATACAGTACATTACAAAAACAACGAACTACAAAAAATGAGCAAATGTCATCCTTTCCATTGTTAAACTATGGAACAGGATTTGGGGATATGGGATAAGAGATAACTACCCACCATTACCACTTCTATTCAGAATCATATTAAAAATCCTAGACTATGCATTATGGCAAGCAAAATAAAAAACAAAAGAAAAAGAATTAATATTACTCACAGGTGTTATTATTGTATCTGTTGAAAAAATTTAAATATAAAAATTATTAGAATTATTAAATACAAAGATAATATACAAACTTCAATTATATCTATAATAATAAAAGTGTAATATGTTAATTAGACCAGATGTCCTTTTGGACGACCTTCCAGATGAAGCTGGGGCTGTGAGGGCAGAGGCAGCAGCCGCAGCGGGCAGGGATCGAGGCAGAGAAGACAGCCCCTGTGGTGGCTAGGAGCTGAGGCAGAGGCAGCCACTGCCACAGTAGGAGCTAAGCCCCTTGCACAAATTTTGTGCATCGGGCCTCTAGTTTATTTATAAATATGTATAATGTATATGTATAAATACTTAAGTATAATAACATTTATATTTTATATATTTATATATAAACTAGGGGCGCGGTGCACAAAAATTTGTGCATCGGCGGGGGGAGGGTTCCCTCAGCCCGGCCTGTGCCCTCTCACAGTCTGGGACCCCTCGGGGGATGTCCACCTGCTGGCATGCCTGGCCAGCCTGGGTGAAGGGCTGATGGCTATTTGCAGGCTGGCCAAGCCCCCCAGTGGGGAACCTCACCCCATGGGTATGTGGCCAGCCTGGGTGAGGGGCTAAGGGCCATTTACAGGCTGCCCACAGCTCCCATTGACCAAACATCCCAGCGAGGCTGGCTGGAATCAGGTTTCTGGGGTTTATTTATCTTCTATAATTGAAACTTTGTTGCCTTGAGCAGAGGCCTAGGCAGGCAATGAAGCCTCCTGTTTGCTTCAGCTCTGTGGCTTCTATAATTGAAACATTGTTGCCTTGAGCAGAGGCCCAGCCGGCCTAGGCAGGCAGTTTCCTCCATTGCTGGTGCAATGGAAGCCTCCTGTTTGCTCTAGCTCCATGGCTGCTGGCCCCCATCTTGGCTGGGTTAATTTGCATACAATCGCTCTGATTAGCTGGTGGGTGTGGCTTGACTGGTGGGCGTGGCTTAGGTATAACAGAGTGAGGGTCAATTTGCATATTACTCTTTTATTGGATTAGATTCATATATTGCAACAAAACATAAATATTGCTTTAACAGCATAAGAAATGCCATATTTTCCAGCGTATAAGATGACCCTCAACTTTTGAGAAGATTTTCCTGGGTTAAAAAGTCAGGACAGAGACTGTATGTGGCACAAAAAGGAGCCGACCAGAGACACTTGTGGTCTCTGTCCAGCTCCATTGAAATGAATGGAGTGTGGTCATTTTTTAGCTCCCCCCACTGTATGCAGCCACCACAGATTTTCCAGTCTGGCTCAGAAGTTTCAGCACCCGCCCTATAAGATGACACCTGGCGTATAAGATGACCCCTGACTTTTGAGAAGATTTTCCTGGGTTAAAAAGTCATCTTATGTGCCAGAAAATACGGTACTCAGGAATAAATCTTACAGCAAATGTGCAAGACAATCCAAAAACCATAAAACATATTGAGAGAAATTAATAAGGACTATTCCAAAATGGAAATACATATCATACCAATGAATTATAAGACTCAATCTATACTAATAAAAGGATAATATGCTAATTAGACCGGGAGACCTTCCGGACGTCCTTCTGGACAAAGCCATGGTGGTGGGGCTAAGGCAGAGGCAGTTGGGTGCAAGCAGGCCAGCAGTGGGGGGACAGATAGGGGTGAGCAGGCAGGCAGGGGGGACTACTGGGAGTGAGCAGGCTGGCAGGGGGCAGCAGTTGGGGTCAAGCAGGCCGGCAGAGGGGGCCAGTTGGGGTGAGCAGGCCGACAGGCAGGTGAGCAGTTAGGAGCCAGCGGTCCTGAATTGCAAGAGGGATGTCCAACTGCCGATTTAGGGATCGGGCCTAAACTGGCAGTCAGACATCACCTGAGGGTGATTGGAGAGGGTGCAGGCCAGGCTGAGGGCTCCTCCCATGCACAAATTTTGTGCACCAAGGCCACTAGTGTTATAATAATGTCATTCATTTTTTTTTTAAGGAAGGAGAGAGAGAGAGAAACATCAATGTGAGAGAGAGATACAATGATTGGTTGCCTTCTGCACATACCCTGACAAGGGCTAGGGATCGAGCCTGCAACCAAGGTACATGCCCTTGACCAAAATCAAACCTTGGACCCTTCAGCTCACAGGCTGATATTCTATTCACTGAGCCAAACCAGCCAGTGCATATACTGTCATTTCTTTTTCAATTATCTATAGATTCAATTCAATCTTAAAGTTCCAGCAATTTTTTGTTTAGGAGGTGTGTGTGTGTGTGTGTGTGTAATAAATGTATGTAAAAGGTCAAGAATAACCAAAATACCGTGGCAGAAGAACAAATGGAGAACTTGCTCCAACAGATGTTAAGCTACAGGAAATTCAATACAGTGTTGACACAAAGGTTGACAAATAATGAAAGAAAATAGAACCCAATATCAAACTCACTCATAAGGAAATAGGCCATAAATAAAAAACACACTATGGGACCCTTCACACTATGTCTAAAATTAATTCTAAGTAGATTAAAGTGAAATGAGAAAGATAAAACTATAGAAATAACCATAGAGAAAAAAGTAGATAAGTTTGACTTCATTAAAACTTCAGTTAATCAAAGGAACCATAAAGAGAGGGGAAAAACAACCCACAGTTCAGGAGAAGCTATTTGTGACAGGTATAATTGGCAAAGTTACAGTACTATATTTTTTGTTTCTAAAGCACACAGTTTTACACAGTTTACCATCATGGATATTTGGGTGTATATCAGGATCAATGACGAGTTATAATTTAGTGACTTGTAATAAAGTGAGTTAGATTTTTGGGTTCTATTCTCTTTCATTAACTGATAATGTTCTTTTTTCTGAATGTAACAAAATAGTAGTGCGTTTTAAAATTAATAGCATTTTAGAATAGGAGTGAATATCTCCTGGGCCAGGCAGGTGATCACCTCACCTGACTGAGCAGGACTGAGGTGAACTCTCCTCTCCCTGTGGCTTTTAGATGCACTCGTTGGTTCTTTTGTCAGAGCATGAAGGACCACATCCTTTGCCCTAACACTTTCTCTGTCACTATCCCATCTCTATCTATTGCACTGTTCCCAGAACTCTATCATTTCTACCAGAGTGATAGTACAAGATGGTCTTTGTCAACAGTACAACTGGAAGAAATTACTTCTTAGACGTTGGCATATGATCTTTTCTTCAGCTTTCAGTGTTTGTCTTTTTGCATATTTTCATGGGTATTTTAATGGGAAAATATCAGATAATATATTAGGCCCTGCTAATCTGCTACCATAACAGCAACAATAAAGGCTGGCATTTGTTGAGTGTTTATTATGCGCCAGGCAACAACACCACTTTATTTATTATAGGTGTTGGAAGCAACCTCCTTCCTCTGGCTTCCTGTTTTCATGTGGAGGGATCTCCATTAGTGTAAAACCCTTGGCCTCTTGCTCACCCCCTCATTCTCCCTGGGGAGGGTCACTCACTTCATTGATTGGTTGGAAAGAAGGAATGAGATGCGCTTGGCTCAATCATAGCTAGAACCACTCCTAGATTTTGGTCTGCTTGCTGAGTCTCACAGTAAGCACAGTGGAGCAAATCTGCCCCAGGAGAGAGGCTTGCGGTTTCTATTTCGGCCTGTGCCCAGTGAGGATGTTAACGTTGGGGTACAAGAATAGGAAGCCATCATTTCCAAGTATTTAAGTTTTCTAATACAGTTTTACTAGTGAAGTGACATTTAGATAACCATCTATTCAATTTCTGCCCTTTCGATTAGTTCAAACTTATGTGAGGAAGTTGGTGAATTATTTGTTGATCCTTCATAATCCCCAAAGTAGGTATCATGAGTATCTCCAGTTTAATGGGAGTCAACAACTTACCCAAGTTCTGTCTAACTCTAGAACAACAAAAACTTCATCATGATGCTAAGCTGATCCTGCAACTCCACTGCTCCTCACGAAAGATCTTCACAAAATCTCATCACACCTGTCTCAGTGATGGTACCATCTGAGGAAAACCCACCCTATCCTTCAAGACTCTTCTGTGGAGCCATTCCCAATTCTGAGCAGAGCTGGCGAGTCCATCCTCTGTGCTCTCTTTACAACTTATGTTGGAGAGTGAAGGTTCGTTCGGTTTCTGATTTATTCATCCGTTCATCTCTTTAACCTTAGTATCTAGCCTGAGTAGGTGCTAGTTCAATTTTTGTTAAATTATACTCATGGAAATAGATTAACATGTAACAAATTCTCCAATGCAATCATTGTAAGCACAAGATCTACACAGATTCCAGGATGGATTTAATTGCACTCTAGTGTTATTTATGCTACAGGGCTTCCCTTTATCCCATTTAGTTGTGGGGGAGGTTATTCTTGTTTTCTTTTTGTTATTTGTTTAAGTTCCTTCTTTTCTTTCACTTAGAAATTGTTGTGTCCGGAAGCAGTTAATTGGGGATCTATATGATGTCTATTAGTATTGCTTTATTGCATCTGGTTTAATCTCGTCCTGAATTGCTGCAAGCAACCAAAATAATTACAAAATTAACATAACATGACATCAGTAAGCACCTATTGTGAGCCACATGATTTACACATATTAATTCTAACCATCAAAAGAAGCCTGTGAGATAAGTATTATTATCCCCATTTTACAAATGAGAAAACCAAGTCTCTATGCAAGATGAAGCTGTTAGCCCACTGCCCACATCAGTAAGTGGCGGAGCAGAAATGGAATCGGGGATGCTGGCTCCAGAGGGGGGTCTTTTTCCTTTATTCAGTGCCCTCTGGAACGTATAGCAGCTGTTGTGACGGTGAGAAAAGATAATGGGTGGGAAAGTGCTGGGAAAACTCCATGGAGAACTAAGCATGCAAGAGATTATGAAGACTCGTTGAGAGCTTTGGCAAGGGCACTGTGATAATGGCCCTGGGGAGGGGGAACAAATTGATCTGGCTGGAGTTTAGGGACATTTCCTGTTATGTAATTGCTCTGAATGCAATATTTCTGAAACAGTGGAGATGCAGACCCTCCTTCCTTTGTGAAACAGTTCTCATCTCTGGGAACAAAGACAGAAGAGGTTAGTTTGGTTCAAACCAGCTATTTTCTTTCAAGACAAAGGAAATGGTGGGGGAGGAGTCGCAATGTTGTCCACTTGCTGTTGGATTCTAGGCATTGATTGATTCCGGACCCTACTCTGAGTGAGAGCAGTAACTTACAACACATGCTAAACGTTTTTCCACTTAAAATGCATTTCAAAAATACAATAGGTCTGCATGTTTATTCTGAAATACAGCACAACAGAATGCACAGATTGTTACATATGTTCTGAATGTTTCACCAGACTCCAGAGGCAGAGAAAAGCCTTTGTTCTCTCCTTCACCCAGCAAACATTTATCGAATGATTTCTATATGTCAGGCATTATGCTAGCCACTGAAGAACAAGACAGGGTCCCTGTTGTCAAAAAACTAAGACTAGAGTAAGAGAGACAGACCTATAATCTAATTTTTAAACATTAAGTGCAATAACAGGAGTATATGCAAGATAAAAAAAAAAAAGTTGAATAATATGAATGAAATAGAGTCCCAGTGCACGAATTCGTGCACTGGTGGGGTCCCTCTAGGTGGCCTGCAGGGATTGGGCCGAAACTCACAGTCCAATGCTGCCTGCAGTTCCTACCTGCTACTTGCGCTCATCTCAGCCCCACTACACATGCCACAGGCTTGTGTCCAATCAGTCCTGATTGAGAAAGGCTTGGGCTGCCACAGCAGTGCTCGCCAGCTATGAGTCCTGAGTCTAGTGCCCTCCTGAGGATCGGGCTGAAACCAGCTCTCTGACATCCCCTGCGGGGTCCTGAATTGCAAGAGGGTGCAGGTCAGGTGTAGGGACCCCAAAGGTGCACAATGAGGCTGGGGAGGGCCCACAGGGGGGGCATCCAGGGTGTGGCCCGCCCATCTCACTCAGTCCCGATCGGCCAGACCCCAGCAGCAAGCTAACCTACTAGTCAGAGTGGCTGCCCCCTGCTGGTCAGTGCACATCATAGCGAGCAATTGAGCAGCCTTAGCATATCATTAGCATATCATGCTTTAATTGGTTGAACAGTCGACCAGTCACCAGATGACTGGACACATAGCATATTAGACTTTTATTATATAAAACTAGAGGCCTGGTGCACAAAAATTTGTGCACTTTGGGGAGGGGGTGTCCCTCAGCCTGGCCTGTGCCCTCTCAGTCTGGGACGCCTCGGGGGATGTCCACCTGCTGGCTTAGGCCCACTCCCTGGGTAATTGGGCCTAAGCTGGCAGTCAGACATCCTTCTGGCAGCCTGGGAGCCCTAAGGGGATGTCCACTTGCCAGTGGAAAGCAGGCCTAAGCTGCAGTCAGACATCCTTAGCACTGCTGAGGAGACAGGAGGAGCTCCCACCACCACCGCTATACTGACAGCCGTCAGCCTGGCTTGTGGCTGAGCAGAGCTCCCCCTGTGGGAGTGCACTGACCACCAGGGGACAGCTCCTGCATTGAGCATCTGCCCCCTGGTGGTCAGTGTGTGTCATAGTGACCAGTCGTTCCCAGTTGTTCTGCTGTTAGGGTCAATTTGCATGTTACCCTTTTATTATATAGGATAGAAGCCTGGTGCATGGGTGGGGGCCAGCTGGTTTGTCTTGAAGGGTGTCCCAGATCAGGGTGAGGGTCCTGCTGGGGTTCCTGGCCAGCCTGGGTGAGGGCTGATGGCTGTTTGCAGGCTGGCCACAGCCCCCAGTGACCCAAGCTCCCAGTGAGGCTGGCTGGAAGCAGGTATCCAAGTTTATTTATCTTCTATAATTGAAACTTTGTTGCCTTGAGCGGAGGCCACAGCCAGCCTAGGCAGGCAGCTTCCTCCATCGCTGGGGCAATGAAGCTTCCTGTTTGCTCTAGCTCTGTAGCTGCTGCCCGTCATCTTGGTTGGATTAATTTGCATATAGTCACTCTGATTGACTGGTGGGCGTGCCTTGGGATGTAGTGGAATGACGTGATTAGCATATTACTCTTTTATTAGAGTAGATGGTATCATAGGGTGCTAGGCATATCAGGATGATTACTACATAAGTTATATAAATGTTTAGTCACTATGTTGTACACCTGACATATAATATTGTATGTCAACTGTAACTAAAAAAATTTTTTTAATTTTTTAAATATGTTTTTATTGCATTTTTAGAGATGAAGGAAGAGAGAAAAATATTGATTAGTTGCCTCCTATAGGCACCTCAACAGGGACTGAATCCACGACCTGGGCATGTGCCCTGACTAGGAATCAAACTGGTGACCTTTTGGTACATGGGACGACACTCAATCAACTGAGCCACACCAGCCAAGGCTAAAAATTATTTTTTAAAATTAAATGAGAGCAATTCTTTCCACCAATGAAGACTTCTTCTAAGAAGAAATGATGATGTCTGAGCTGACTTTTGATGACCAAATAGAAATATTAAGCCCAACCCCTACTGTGTGCACTGTTCTTCACTTTCTATCTATAACTGGTGCTTAGAAATGTACAAAAAATAAGACATAGTTCTATCAACCAAATATATCAAAACAGATTACACATTAGAATAGGCCAATGTAAACTCTGAATCAATAGGCAAAGAATGGGGGTCAGTGATCTTGTCTCCCACCTTCAGGAGCTAGAAAAAGGAAAGTAAATTAAACCCAAGGTATGTAGAAGGGGAAAAATAGTAAAACCAAGAGCAGAAAGCAATAAAATGAAAAACAGACAAACAGTAGAAAAAAACAATCTAAGTAAAAACTATTGATATGATGAATAGAATGAAAAAAAAAAACTCAAGTTAAACATTTCAAGAATAAAAGAGAGTAGTCACAAAGTGCCAATTCAGGAATGAAAAGGGAAACATCATTATAGATATTGCAGATACTAAAAGGACAATAAGGAAATACTATGTGTAACATAATGTCAACAAATTTGACAACTTAGATGAAATGAACAAATTCCCTAAAAGAATATAACTTACCAAAACTGACTCAAGAAGAAATAGAAAATCTGAATAGACCTTATTTTATTAAATAAAGTGAATTTGTAATTAAACACTGCTATAGATTGAATGTTTGTTCTCCAATTCATAAGTTAAAGCCTGATCTCAATGTGATGGTACTTGGAGGAAAGGCCTTTGGGAGGTTAGTGGGTCATGTGGATGAAGTCCTCATGAATGGCATTAGTGCCCTGAAAAGGGACTGAAGAGACCAGAGTTCTCCTTTTCTGCCATGTGAGGATAAAGTAAAGACGGCCATCTATGAACCAGGAAGCAGACCCTCATCAGACATCCAATCTGTCACCACCTTGATCTTGGATTTCCCAGCCTTCAAAACTGTGAAAAATAAACATTGGTTGTGTAAGTCATCCAGTTTATGGTATTTTTATTATAGCAGCTGCACAGTCTAAAATAAACACATTATCACAATGAAATCTCTGTGGCTAGATGGTTTCCTTGGTCAATTCTACATTCAACATTCAAATATTTCAAGAAGGAATAATACAAATTCTATACAAGCTCTTCAAAAAATAGAAATTAAGGCCAGCATTCTGTTACTAAAACCGGACAAAGAAGTTACAAGAAAAGAAAACTACAGACTGCTATACTTTATGAACCTGGATACAAAATCCTTCAAAACCAATTAGTGCCCAGGCTGCATGGCTCAGTGGTTGAGCATTGACTTATGAACCAGGAGGTCATGGCATATGCCTGGTCAGAGCACATGCCCAAGTTGCAGGCTTGATCCTTAGTGGGAGTTGTGCAGGAGGCAGCCAATCAATGATTCTGTTGCATCATTGATGTTTTTATCTCTCCCTCTCTCTTCCTCTCTGAAATCAATAAAAATATATTTTAAAAAAGAAAACCAATTAGCAAATTATATCCAGGAATATTTTTAAAGGATAGCAAATTATAATCAATAGGTTTTATTCCTGGATTTCAAGCTTGGCTTTATATTTGTAAGTCGATATAATTTATCATATTAAAAGACTATGGTGCATTTGAATAGATATAAGGAAAGTATCTGACAAACTTCAACATCCATTGATGATAAAAGTTCTTAGCAGGCCAGGCAGAGAAGAGAACTTCCGCCTGATTAACAGTATCTATATTTTAAAGAAAAGAAAAAAACCTACACAGTATCTAAGAGTATTCTTAAAGGTGAAAGACTGGATATATTCCCCCATAAAATTCAGAACAAGGAAACATTATAGGAGAGGTTGTAGACAATGCGAAAAAGGAGGGGAGTAAAGGCATATAGTTTGGAAAGAAAGAAGTAAAACTATATTTATCCCCAATGACATGATTGTATACCTAGAAAATCTTAAAGTCTTGCTACTAGAAATAATAAATACGTTTAACATGGTTGCAGGACACAAAATTAACATACAAACATTAATTGTATCCCTATATATTAGCAACAAGAAATTGAAAAAGCAATTAAATATTGTTTATAACAACATGCAAAATGACAAAACTACTAAGGAATAAATCTAATGAAATTGTAAAAGACATATAAAATGGAAATTAAAATATTGCTGAGAGAAATAAAGAAAGTCTAAATAAATTAAGTGATATATCATGGTTATTGATTGGAAAACTCATATTGTTAATATATCAGTTCTCCTCAAATCAATTTATAGCTTTAACTTGATCCCTATCAAAATCTGAGCAGACTGGTTTTGATGTTGATAAGCTTATTCCAAAATTTAAAAAGGACATAGCCAAAATAATTTTGGAAAAAAAAACTAAGTTGAAGGATTTACACTACCTGATTTCAAGATTTACTACCAAGCTATAATCATCAATAAAGTATAATATAAGAACAAATGTATAAATAAAAGAAACAGAATTGATAGTCCAGAATTAGGCCCCCATATTATTTTTTAACAAACTTGCTAAGGTAAGTCTATGAAGAAAGAATAGTGTTTTCAACAAATGGTGTTGGAACAAGTGAATATTCATACGGAAAAAACATGACCTCAACCCTTACCTCAAGCATACACAAAAATTAAAGTAAAACCTATCATAAGTATAACAAAGAGATTAAAACTGTGAACACCTTAAACATGAGGAACAAGAAAATCTTTACAAACTTGGGGCCATCAAAGATTTATTTGATAACGAAGACAAACAAAAAAGTATCAAGCATGAAAGAAGAAAATAATAAACTGAACTTAAAACTAAAAATTCCTTCTCTTTTACAGACATCATTTTTAAAATTAAAAGTCAAGTTTCAGTCACACAAATATAAAATTTAGTTATATATTCATCTTTATATATGTATACATGCATGTAAGTATATATAGATACAGATATGCATGCTCACATGTGCGCACACACACACACACACACTTGCATCTGACAAGAATCTGTATCAGAATATATTTTAAAAACTCCTCCTACAAATCATTCAGAAAAAGGCCAATGACCCAGTTTTATATAATGGACAAGTTTTAAACAGCTGCTTTACAAAAGAGGATATATGTCTAGTCAAAAAACATACGGAAAGTATGTTAAACATGACTATTCTTCAGAGGTATGAAAATATGAACCATGAGAAGCCATTACACATGAGCTAGAATATAAAAAACAGACAATACTAAGTGTTGACAAGGATAGAAACAAAAAAAATGCCAACAGTGCTGATGGGAATGTAAAATGGTACCACTTTGAAACCAGTTTGGCAGTTTCTTAAAAAGCTAAACACTTTGCTTACAGCTCAGAAATTCAATTCACAGGGATTTGCCTAAGAGAAATAAAATAAAAATATGTCAAACAAAGTAGTGTACACAAATGTTCACAGAAACAGTTTTACAATAGTAAAAAAACTAAAAGTCACTCAAATGTGTATCAAGAGGAATGGTGAATAAATAAGCAAACTGTTGTTTACTGACACAATGGAGTACTACTCAGGAATTAAAAATGAAACAAACTAGTGACGTATGCAACAACATGCAGGGGTGGGCTAAAGTAGATTTACATAATAGAAATAAAGAATACAATCTTATCTAATAAAAGCGTAATATTGAAATTGACCATTTCTTCGGGAGGCCTAAGCCACGCCCACCAGCCAATCAGAGCAGCTCTATGCAAATTAACCCAGCCAAGATGGAGGCCGCCACTCACAGAGCTGAGTAAACAGGCAGCTTCTGTTGCAGCCGGAGTAAAACTATTTGCTGGCCGCTGGGTTTCTCCCAGCTCCAGGCAACAACATATTTGCAACATTGTCTCAATTACAGAAGCCTCAGAGTTAAAGCAAACAGCAGTCCTGCCTGCGAATACTAAGGCAACATTGTCTCAATTATAGAAGCCAAGCAGACAGGAGGCTTCATTACTTTCATTACTTGCTTAGGCCTCGGCTTAAAGGAACAGTGTATCAATTATAGAAGATAAACAAACCCCAGAAACCTGCTTCCAGCCAGCCTTGCTGGGACATTGGGTCAATGGGAACTGTGGGCAGCCTGAGAGCCTGAAAACACCCCTCAGCCTGTCACCCAGGCTGGCCACACCCCAATGGGGTGAGGGACCCCACTGGGGGGCTTGGCCAGCCTGCAAACAGCCATCAGCTCCTCACCCAGGCTGGCCAGGTACCCCAGTAGGTGGATATCCCCCGAGGGGTCCCAGACTGCGAGAGGGCACAGGCCAGGCTGAGGGACCTCCCGAGTGCACAAATTTTGGGGCACCAGGCCCCTAGTAATTAATAAATAGCAATACAAGAATAAACTGTTTCATGTACTCACAATTGTGACCCTACTTTTGCCCACTCTTGAGGTATACCTCAAAATCATTATGCTGAGCAAAAGAGTAAAGACCTAAAAGTGTACATATTGTATGATTCCATTTACATGAAGTTCTAGAAAGGCCAGGCTAATTCTAGCGAGAGAAAGCAGGTGAGTAGTATCTGGGCTGGGGGGTGAAATTGACCACAAAGGGACCCAATGGAACTTTTAAGATAATGAAAATGTTTTACATTTTGATTGTGGTGGTGGTTACAAGGGTGTATATATTTGTCAAAACTCATCACACTACATACTTAAAATGAGGACATTTTAATATAATTACATCTAATTAGAGTTGACTTAAGAAAAAATGTTTTTAACAAGAAGGAAGTATGGTACAAGAAATAGATCATAGACTGAAAATCAGATAGATTGGGTTCAAATCTCAGCTCTTGAATCCCAGAGATATGACTCTGAAGAGGTCACTTTACATCTCAGATGCTCAGTTTCCTCATCTATTTAGTGGGAGTGCTGATGCCTACATCAAATAGCTGTGGTAAAGAATAAATTTATATATATAAAATTGAGACTTTTCCAGAATATGATACTGAATATCACTCCAATAATGTTAGTCCTATTTAACTTCCACCAAAACAATGAAAGAACTGAAAGGCTGTGGCATTTCTTTGAAATGTTTAGCCAAACAGTCCAGAAGTAATTAAGGCTCCGAGTAACGGATCAGGCCAGCAGACACTACTTTCTGTCCTGCATAAAAGACAAAACATAGGAATGTGTGGCTTGGCAGTGGTTCTTAGGTAAAAGGAACCATTGGGAGGAAGATGGGTAAGAAGCAGGGACAGCAGATACAAGTAAAACTGTGGTAATAAGGTCTTTCCTCTCTGCTGTGATTCCAAGTTTTTTCTCCAGATCTATGATTGCTGGTGTCTATAAGAAACAATTTCAGTGTTCAGGGGAGGATAGCCCGGTGGAAAGAAAACAGGCTTCGAAGTTCCTGGCCTTGGGCTTGAATGCCAACATTTCTATCCCATGGGCGTGTGGTCCTTGGCAGCAGAGGTATAGGGTCTGTGACTCGCAGTCTCATTTCAAAGCCTGGATAAGAGAAGATTCTTAAACTTATAGGGTGTCCTGGGGGTTACATAGCACAGGCTCCCACCAAAATCTCTTAGAGACAGGCTGTCAGAGACAGGAGTGTGTGTAAATGGGTGACCAAGAGCAGGCTAAGGGGCACAGCGCTGGGGAGCTGGTCACCCAGGAGCAGGTCCAGATTAAACAGGATTGTTCCCTCAGTCAGTTGGCCAGGCACCGAGGCCCTGAGGGAAGTGGCAACTGAGGACTTCCATGGGGTCACAAAGGCTTTATCCTCCTGCACCCTGGTCTTCAGCCACTCCTACCCGAGGGCCTCAGCTTCATCCTCCACCACTGTTTACCCTTTTAGCCCTGGAATCCCAGAGCAGACTGGGAGTGTGCACTCCCCCTGGGGGAGTATTGCATCACAGCTGGGTACATTCTGTGAAGTGTTTGTCTTGCCAGGGCTTAGTAAATGACCCCTCTCCTGTAGGCGCCAAGGCTTCTCGGCCCAGTTGGCACTGAGCACGTCCCACAGCGGCCACTAGGGGGAGCCTGGGCCAGAGCTCTGGGAAGTTTGACCAAGGTTGACATCTTTGTTTTAGTAGGAAATCTCCGGGTGGCCTTAGGTTAATGCCAGTGAGGATCTCATTCTAAATAAACCAGTGTTGAGAGAATGTTTGATAAAGGAAAACTGTCCAACGCTAAAGGAAGAAAGAACTAGAGGACATCGCCACACCCCCATTCACTGGCTGAGAGGCTAGTCTGTGTCTTCCCCAGGTGTCCTTTTAAAATACTCATTTCAGGATTTGTACAGTGGCAAGAACAAGGGTCAGAAGTCATGGTATGCAGACAGTTCTAGATTCTCCCTAGTTATGAGAACTTGGTCATATTTCTACTTTTCTGAGCCTTTGGTTACTAATAACGTCTTTACCATTCATTGGCTCTGTTCCATGTGTCACTCTGCTAAAAATAATCTCATTTAGTCCTCACAACAATTATATGAAGGACAGTTTTGTTATCTCCACTGTATAAATTAAAAACCTGAGGCATAAAAAGTAACCTGTGTGAGGTTTTCACCCAGTAGTGTTGTTGAGATCTTTCTGACTCAAGTTGATGCTGAGGCAGTCTTCTATTTCCAGAATTTTCTCACTTTTCAAATGAGCCTCAACAACAATAATAATCCCTTTGTCACACATTTTAAATTTCAAATTTTAAAGTTAATCTAATAATTATTTATAGCTAAGATTTATATGCAAGATTATATTCAAGGTCGTAGAAAGACCTTGTGTTTTAGGGTCTATGAATCACCTCCACAAGAGATGTGCGGAGGGGTCTGGAACCACAGTGGGGATCGTGAGCATGACAAGAGCCTGATCAGAGCCCAGCTCTGGAGCACACACAACGTCACAGCCTTTTCCCCATGCCTGCTCCCCTCTGGCACAGGCTTGTGGAAGAACCCCTCTCTTCCTAGCCACTCTCTTGCCCTTGGGCAGAGGTCTCCAGTTCCCTCAGCTATGTAGGCTCAAAGTAGCCCGTTGCTGGCTTTATTTTTCTTTTGAAATTCAGTGCATCTTCCTGGAAATACAACCTTTCCATTTATCCGAAATCTTCCTCCCTTCTCCTCTTCACCTCAGCCCACAAAACTGCAAGGCTTATAACAGCTAAAACTTGGAGCAATTTGAATGTCCCTCCATAGAGAACTTCGATATATAAGTTAGGCTACCTCTTTCTTCTGTTCATTAGTCATGTTAAATTCGATTATACATGCAGTTGAAATAAATATAATTCAAACTGTCTGAGGCCAAAATAGAGATTTATTGGCCCATGTATTTGAAAGGCTTGAGGTCCAATGGGATCCAGGTATTTAAACAATGTCAAGAACATGCCTCTTTCTGAACCTTGTCTCTGCTTTCTTCTGCATAGACTTCATTCTCAGCCAGCAAGGATAGTAAACAGTAACTCAGACTTTTATCTCACAGAATTCACCACCCTACAAGGTAAAGAGACTCTCATGCAATAGTTTAAACTTTGGCTGCCCATTTTTTGTGTGTGTTATTGCTGTTGTTAATCCTCACTTGAGGATATTTTTCCATTGATTTTTTTTTAGGAGAGAGTGTAAGGAAGGGAAGAGACACACACACACACACACACACAGAAACATTGATGTGAGAGAAACACATCAATTGACTGCCCATTTTTGGACAAACCTTGGTGATTCAGACCAGACCAAATCTTAATCAAGAGACAGATATAACAAAAAGGCTAGACCATTAAGCTTCTAAAGGAAAACATGATAAAATCTTTATAGCCTTGGAATAGGCAAATATTTTGGATAAATGGAAAGGTTATGTTTCTAGGAAGATGCACTGAATTTTAAAAGAAAAATAACACACACACAAAACCAAAAAAAACAAAACACTAATCATAAAAGGGGGAAATATTATAAACTGAACTTAATCAAAGTTTAAAAAACTGTTACTTAAAAGACACCATTGGAAGTGAAAAGGCAAGACTCAGACTGAGAGAAGACAATAGATGTCCCTTAAACTGTAAAATAATTTCACCACTTAAAAATAAGTGATATGTATCACTATGTAAAGATTTGGGGGGAGAAAGATTTCTGTTTTATACCTTACTGTGTTTCTAGCACCTAAACTAGTGCACAATCAACATTTGTTGAGTGAATGAATCACAAAAATATATTATTACATAAAAAATAATGCTGTGCACAGATTGATCTCATTTATGTAAGAAAAGTACATTGTATATATGTGGAAATACATATATTATGTTTTTATTGCATCTGTAAAGAGAAAGGTGGGCTTTACTTTTCACTCCTTCTACTCATGTAAATGTGGGAAATTTTACAAATACAAATAGTAACAATCACAAGGCGACCTCATTTCAGGGCCTGGCCTGGAAGTCCTCAGGCCATGCCTTGCCGGCAGTCGAGGAGCCATACCTAGTGTTTCTGGGAATGACTCCAGACTCTGCCTCCCAAGCCCACTTTAAAGTTATACTCATGACTGATTTATCAGGTTTTAGTGTAATTTGTGCACAACCGAGCTCCTCCCTTTTGACCCAGCTCCTTTGAGTTGACAAATTGTGTAGCTTTTAATTTGCCTTTCCTGCAAAAGGCTGTCTCTTTAGTCATTTCCTCAGACCATCCAATTCAGCTTTTGTATGAATGATGCTCCAACCTGCCGTTGATTCAGGTTCCCCAGACACTATATCCTGATCCTGGAACTGTCCTAGCTCTTCCTCTGGGGGAAAAACTTTACAAAATGCCTTCAAGTCACTGGAATTGTGACATAAAAGTGTAAGGAAAAACTACCGTATGTTTAGCATAGTCGCCGTTGCCACAATTCTCCCATTTTAAAGAAAGGATGGAACTGAACTCCCTAGTTCACACAACTATTGAGTGGCTCTGGTTTAAATGAAAGTCTCTCTGGCTAAAATGTACTCTCTCTTGTTCAACCAGACCAAGTTGATAGTGGGGAATATACACAGATAGCGGGACCCTGCTTGTCTTCAAGTCTCCCCGTGTAAATTTGGAACGGACAGAATTCTCCCAAAGCCTGAAGGAAGTTTTTCCTCTAATCTTATTGCACCTGCGTGTATGCCACAGATGATGTTGATCTGAGAGATGGACATTCCTCTGCCTGGAATGTGGCCCTGGTTGGCCTTAGGAAGACGTTTAGGTTTGGGAAGAGAAGAAGCTGGTTATCCAAGAGAGCTTGATGATTTTCCTATTCACCCAAGGCAAGAGAGGTGGTTTTTCAGGATATACAAAGATTTCGGCACTTTCAAAAGTGCTACAAAGAAAGCAAGTTAAGAGGTTTTCAAAAGGGACTTAATGAAGAGTACACTCATAATGTCCTTCCATTCAACATCCTCTAGTAAAAATACTCTAGCCTCAGTGCAAAAGTGGCAGCTTCATACACTGTGTGATCAGTTGATTGGGCCAGATATTGAGCTAGTCCGACTCTACCCCCCTGGCTGACATGACCTCAACTCAGGAAACAACTCAAGGAAGTGGGGAAGCAACATCCTGAATACGGAAGAAATAAATGACAAGTGGTCAGACTGGATGGTGAGACTTCCCAGAACACTAAGAGCCAGGCACATACCCCTGCTCAAGAGAAAGGACCTACATATGTGAACATTTTAATGTCCTTTCAAGGAAATGGCAGATTATGCCTAATCAGCGACATCTGCTAACAACCTCTCCTCTCTCTCTCTCTCTCTCTGTCTCTCTCTCTCTCTCAACACACACACACACACACACACACACACACACACCCCTCCAATCAGCATTTAGTGCCTTGTTAGAGAAATATATATTTTATTCTGGCCTGTGTGGCTTGATGGTTGAACATCCACTTATGAACCAGTAGGTCACTGTTCGATTCCCAGTCATGTCTGGGTTGTGAGCTTGAACCCCAGTAGGGGGCGTGGAGTAGCAAGCGGCAGATTGATGATTCTCTCTCATGACTGATGTTTCTATCTCCCTCTCCCTTCCTCTTTCTGAAATAAATAAAAAATATTAAAAAAGAAATATATATATATTTAAAAAAACAAGACTCAACTGACATTTGAAGAAAACTTATGTTTTCACATAACAGATTGAGACAAAATAAAGAATCAGGAGGGGGGAAAGAAGAAGAAATGAAAGGAATGTAGAGAACTTAGAAACAATTCAGGAAATGAATAAACTTTAAAAAATTATAATACACTCAAGAAAATGACAGGTAAGCCCTAACTGAGTAGGTCAGTTGGTTAGAGTATCATCTAGATATGCCAAGGTTGGGGGGTTCGGTCCCTCGTCAGGGTACATACAAGAATCTACCAATGAGTACATGGATAAGTGGAACAATAAATTGATCTCTCTCTCTCTCTCTCTCTCTCTCTCTCTCTCTCTCTCCCCCTCTCCCTCTCCCTCTCCCTCTCCCTCTCCCTCTCTCTGTAGGTTCAATAAATAAAAGAATACAAATAAATTTTTAAAAATGGCAGGTGAGGTTATTGAGTAACAAGAGACTAGATATTAAAACCACTTTTCTGCTGAGAATACCTATAAAAGTTTAATTTAAAAAATTAAACCTACTTAGAGACACTGAAGCACTCGAAAGATAGTGAAGCATTGCTGGACCAAGATGGAGAAGACAGAAATATGGGAGCATCAAGGAACTTGGACCCCTTTAACCTAGAGACACCTATCAACGCCAGAAGAATTGCCTTAAAAACATCACAAGTTCATTGTCTCACAGTTCTGCAGTTCCAAAACCAGTTTCACTGAGACAAAAATCAAGATGCCAGCAGCACCACATTCTTTGAGAAAGCTCTGGGGGAGAATCTATTCCTGCCTCTCCCAGCTTCTGGAGGCTGTTGCCATTCTTGGATAGTGGTGACATCGCTCCCGTCTTCAAGGTCAGCATCTTCAAATCTCTTTCTGCTCCATCTTCCTATGACCTTCTCCCTGTTGTGCCTATGTCAAACATCCCTCTGCCTCTCTTAAAATCATACCTGTGCATCCCCAAAACAAAACAAAACAAAACAAAACAAAACAAAAACAACAACAACCTTATGGTGGTATTTTGAACCCATCCTGAAAATCTTGGACAATCTTCTTACCTCAAGATCTTTAACCTACTCACATCTTAAAAGATTCTTATCCAAATAAGATCACATTTACAGGTTTCAAGAATTAGAACCCAACATCATTGTCGGAACATTTTTCAGCCTATCAGAAGTATATAAAAAAATATCAAATATCTATTAATAAGTATAAGGAAAGATGCTTAAGATCTTGACAATGAAAACCACAAAACATCATTGAGAGAAATTAAAATAAACCTAAATAAGTAGAAGGATGTATTATTTTCATGAATGGAAGACAATATCATAAAGATACCAATAGTGTCCAAATTGATCTGTAAATTGCATGCAATTCTGATCAAAGTGTCAGCCATGTTTTATTGGTGGAATTGACAAGCTTTTCTAACAATGATATGAAAATGCAAAAGCTGAGAAGACTCAATAAAATTGAAAAAAGAACAAAGTTGTAGGAATTAAACAACTAGGTATCAATAAAAAGTTAAAAATGTAAGTGAAGCTATATGACGATTGAATTCTAAAGCAGCATGTTTAAAACGTTAAAGTGTACAAGGGGACCAGATAAGCATCAACTTACATTACACATTTTCTATTCACTGTATTCCTCCTCCCCCACTTTCCAGAATAAGCATGTTCATTGCAGTGAGGGTTTTTGTTTATAATAAAAAAAAGTAATTGCTCAGGAAATATTTGCTGAATTGGCTTTCATAAACTAGTTTTGGCAATTTTTAAAATAATAAATATCGCATCAACCAGAAGACTAATATCTTCTAATACATGTCCACTGGTGATTTGGGGAAATGATAAGTGATCATATACTGAACTTGGATACTAAATACTGAATCTTGGATGAGTCAGTTTTCTATGAAGGCTTTTTCCCAATTTAATGATCTGTAGACCAAGAAGACAGTGGGATCAATTCTGTGCTTGGCTGATACCTAGGAAGCACATGGCTCATTCTGTAATTCCCTCAGGTTAGGTGTGTATTTTACATCAGGACCTTTTTATCTAGACAAATAGCCCTAGGACCTCACTCCATTGTGTTTCAGCAAACAGTACTAGCCAGTGATCTAAAATCAGCTGCCTATACAAATAATGGCCCCATTGGACCTTATCTTTCTATTGTAGCTCCTAAAATTAGTATTTCTTTCTGATATAATGAAAGAAATTGTCTCCATTGCTTGCAAAAAAAGCAAAGCCTGATATTACAGCATGATTACTTTCAGAATAAACTGAATACTGAATTGTCAGCAATAATTATAATTTTAAAGAGATTTCAGTCTGCAGGATAGGAAGAAGTCCTATCAATTAGATAATATTCAACAAACCGATAACCAAACTGTACTGGTGAATTAAACATAATTAGCCTTATGTATTTAAAAAGTATTCAGAGGCAAAGTCAAGTCATTCTCCGGGAAGATGTTAATGGCCAAATGCAGCTATAAGTTACCTCTGCATCTAAGCCTGGCTTTGGCCTAATGGAGAGCATGATGTTTTAGAGCATGCAGCCTGGTGCTTTTCACTGTCTTTTGTTGCCACTATCGTCAGCCTAGTTCAGGCCCTTCTCACTTAACATTTGTGTCTCAGTTCCGTTAAGTAGCTATAACAAAATACCACAGACTGGGCGGTTTCTAAACAAGAGAAATCTATTTCTCACCCTTCTGGAGACTGGATGTTTGAGACCCCATGGTCAGGTTCTTTGTCTGGTGAGGGTCCACTTAGTGCTTCATAAACACCTTTTCATTGTATTACTCACACAGCAGAAGGAGCTAGAGAGCTCTGTGGGGTCTGTTGATGGTAAGAACACTAATCCCATTCATGAGGCTTCCACCTTCAGGACCCTAAGTGCGTCCCAAAGATCTCACCTGCTAATACCAATACATTAGGCTTCAGGTTTCAACATATGCATTGGGGAGTGGGAGGGATACACAGGTATTCAGTCTATAGTTCTACGTTCCTATCTCCACCCAGTCCATCTACCCACATGGGGCACACTACAATCAAATTATCTTTTTAAAAACAACAACTAAAGCGCCATCATTTACAACCTGGTATTCCTTGCATCAGTTGGGACCGGTTAAGTTATAGTGAGGCCGTGAACATCTATAGGTCTTAGGGCTTTAACATAACAAAAGTTTACTTCCTGATTATGCTGCATGCTCAGTGCTGATTGGCCGTGGAGCCGTATTCTCTGTAGACACCTGGACCTGGTGGAAGAAGGCTGTCATAGGCCATAATACCCACAGATGACGGAAGGAAGGGAACCTGGCAAATCACTCACCGACACTTAGATCTTTTGCCTGAAAGTGACACCCGTGATGCCCACTCACATTTCTCCGGCTGAGGCGAGTCATGTGACTATGCTTGACTTCAAAAGGGGGCAGGGAAATGCTAACTAACCTGCCATGTGCCTGCAGAGAGAAATAGAACACTCTGACCAGCCCAATTATTTCTACTTCTATAACTGAAGAATTTAAAGAACTGAAATATACAACCTTATGGGGAAAAAAGGGTGAGGACCATTGAAGTACCTTGTAAATATTTTTAAACTTGTAATAAAAAAAGCAATTACTTCAGCACACCACATAGTATTATTATACATATTAAATTTAACTAAGGATTTCATATAATTAATTTCCTATTATCATAGTTTTCTCTTTGAAAATTTTTAAATGTCTCCACTCAGTAGTTCTGGTGTGATCTTAATTTTGCTTAGTATATAGGAAGTATGTGAAATATACAAACACAGCATATATGAAAAGGCATTTTTCTATGATTTTGTATTCCAGCTTGGATCCTGTTTTATTTTTAACTCCTCAAAACAATGGAAAATCCATATATTCTCAATTAGACATACTCGCATTCTAGAACAGCGGTCACCAACCAGTGGTTCGTGGACTGGTGGTCCATGAGGTCCGAAAGATTGGCGACCGCTGTTCTAGAATATTGTGTATAACTTTATCTTTAATAACTTAAATTATATGAAAAAGATATTTGTGATAGGAAAGAACTATCTGGAGTTGTTTGTTGTTATTATTTCACCTCTCCTCAAAATCTTTAAAATTTTCCATTACCTATCCGTTCAGATTCAAATTTTAATGTTTAGTTTGGCTAAGATGGCTAACTCTCTACCAAAACTTTAAAAATTCCCCTTTCCCTTTCCAGAGTGTGAAGTTGTCACTGGGAAATAGCTGCTTAGCTCTCCTTGCAGCCAAGTATAGCTAATGAGATTTAAGCAGGAGTTATTTTTTTCCTGATATTGTTACATAGAAAACACTTGTAAAGCACATAACATGTGCCAGGTACAGATAGGTGTTGGACAAACATTAACTCACTTACTGCACCTAACAGTCCTGTAAGGTAAGTTCTATTATTGACTCCATTTTACAGATAAAGAAACTGAAGGTCAGACTAGTTGAGTAATACAGAGATACACAGCTAATAAGTCACAAAGATGGGACTCCAGTTTATACTGTTAACCACTTGCTTCCTCTTGGGCTAAGGCCTTTAAAAAGCAAGCAGAGCTTCGCTATCTTCTCTGCTGTAGCCCCAGGAGGTAACAGAGCCACACAATTATAGGATCCTGGCTTTCTGATTAGCCACAGGGAAGCAAGCTACCCACTGACCAGGAACTCCCACACTGGATTACCACATAAATGAAAAATAAAGTTCTGTTGAATCAAGACTAAAATTTTGGCCTTGTTTTGTTACAGCATCGAGTACCTCCCCCAACTGACATAAGGGGCAACCAGGAACCACCACTGTTTATCTTGGTCCAGAGTCAAGAGACCTATATTTTAGCTCCAGCACAGCCTTTGACTTAATGTACTACCTTAAGGGAGCACTTCTTCCCTCAAGGCCTCATTTGAAAGGTTAAGGGGTTGGATTAGATCAACATTTTGCAACTTGTATTTCATGGAACATCCTATTTTAACTATGTTGCTTAAATCTTCTTGAAAATAGGCCAAATAATGCAGGGGAAATTTAGATACCGCAACTACAACCTCCCTTTGGAAAGTCATAATAGTATTCACTTTATGAACATCCTTATATAAAAAGTTTAACACTACTTACCAGATAGATTTGGCCACAAGACCTCTTTTTTTTTTTTAATTGGGAGACATTTGATAATATTTAGAGGGTGACTATAGTTAATAATGCCATATTAAATATTTGGACATTGCTAATCAAGTAAATCTTAGTTCTCATCACAAGGAAAAGAGATTTTGTAACTATATATCATTATGGATGCTAACTAGACTTATTGTGGAGACTGTTTCACAATACATACAAATACCAAAATCATCATTGTAGACCTGAAACTAATACAATGTTATATGTCAATTGTGTTTCAACAAAAAATACTTAGAGGGATACAAATGTACTAAGAAATGTAGTTTGGAGAACGGTGAACTAGAATCCTGATACTATTCCAAGTTCTAAAACTGCCGTGCACATCTGTCTGCCTTACCAAGTTTCACACACACAGCTTCTATCGGATCACCTCCCCACTGCTGCACAAATGCAGCGTACAGCTTGACTTAGGCCTGGGACCCCTGCCCTTGTTTCCTGAGGCTGGAATGACCCCCATCTCCTCTGCATTGCAAATCTGTCCTATCCTTCAAAGCTCAACTCAACTCCGTGTCTGGTCCACGAAGGCCCCACTGTGTGATCCAGCACACACCTTACTTCTCTCTTAGTCAACACACATTAAACTGCCTGGGCCCTGCATAGGCATTCTAGGCTTGGACTCCCCTGAAAAATATCTTGAAAGAGGGCATTTACAGGACAAGAGGTAACTGGAAGGTGAGTTCCTCGAGCTATTTGGACATGCAGTGCTTGAAGAGAGACAAAATAGTCACAAACAAGAAAGATGTTTGGACTCAAAGGAGGAGAAATGAGAGAATACGATTTGTGGTTCTTAGCCAAAAGAATCCATGAAGCTCAAAGAGTGAGATGCAGTTCCAAAGATAGTCTGTAAACAAGAAGAGGTTGTGTGTCTGGACTCTCTTATAAGTAGTTGCTACAAGATGTGTTATTCTGTTTAAACCAGGCTGAACATGCATTGACTGCAAGGGATTGGCTATGTACTCAGCTTACCTACTCCACACTATGATGGCATTTTCTTTGGCATTTTGGGATCAGATAACCAGCATAAACTCCTTGGTGCCAGTTATAGCTCATGTATTGATCCACCAAAGCCCAAAATAAAGTTCTGTTTTTAATGTACTAGTGTCAAAAGATACATTGTTAATTTTGCAAGAATAAAAATATACCTTAGGAAGGACCATTTATGAGGAAGCAAGATGAGTTTATAGATGAAAGAAGTTGGAATATATATATATATATATATATATATATATGATCTAATAAAGGAGTAATATGCAAATTAACCATCACTCCAAGGCACCTAAGCCAAGCCCACTAGCCAAGCCATGCCCACCAGCCAATCAGAGTGGCTGTATGCAAATTAACCCAGCCAAGATGGAGGCCGGCAGCCATGGAGCTAGAGCAAACAGGAGGCTTCCATTGCAACTGCATGCCTAGGCCCGCTGGGCCTCTGCTCAAGGCAACAATATTTCAATTATAGAAACCATGGAGCTGAAGCAAACAAGAGGCTTCATTGCCTGCCTAGGCCTCTGCTCAAGGCAACAAAGTTTCAATTATAGAAGATAAATAAACCCCAAAAACCTGATTCTAGCCAGCCTCACTGAGAACCTTGAGTCAATGGGAGCTGTGGGCAGCCTGAAAACAGCCCTCAGCCCCTCACCCAGGCTGGCCAGGCACGCCAGCAGGTGGACATCCCCCGAGGGGTCCCAGACTGTGAGAGGGCACAGGCTGGGCTGAGGGACCCCCCTGAGTGCACAAATTTTTGTGCACCGGGCCCCTAGTGTGTGTGTGTGTGTGTGTGTGTGTGTATTTGATCTACTTAGTCAGATTTGAGTTTTAGAAATATATCTCACATTTGGTGTGAAGGATAGATGAGACCTTGAGATTGGAGATAAAGACCACTTAAGAACCAGTTGAAGTTTTCTCCAGGTGGGAATTGGGAAAGACAATGAGATTTTAACTAAGGCAGAGGAGGGAAAAGGAGAGAACAGAAAAGAGAAATATTCAGGCTATCAGATTTAGGAAGGAATGGAGAAGGAGAGAGAGAAAAGGAAGAATACAAGTATTGGAAGAGGAAGAAAGAAGAAGGGAGAGGGGAGGAAAAGAGAGATTGAAGATGATTCTCAGCTCTCTATTAAATTGGGTGGATCTTAGGATTCTCAGAGGACTCTTCCATTTTCCCCCGTATTTCCTATTTCAAAGCCACGTGAGTGGAAGCTGAGAAGGTGAGTCCTCTCTCCCCAGGTTATTCTGTAAAATCGCCTCAATCTATGCCTTCAGCAGAGACAGTATATTCTGTTTTTATTATTCCAAGCCTGGTTTGGTAATTGGAAGTACATAAAGCAGAGGGGACTTTCAAACGGCTTGAAGAGGCACATCCAGGACAGACTTGGATTGAATTATAAATTCGTTTGACTTTAGCTTCTCATCCAGCCTGTAAGGCACCTCTCCTCACCTGCCTCATTTCTCACTTTACCTCACCACAAGCTTCTCCATCAAGGAGCTAAGTCGCCATGAAAAAGGTTCTGTGGAGAATTTGGGATAATGGTAGAAAAGAGACTGACTCCATAGACTTTGTAGTCTGATTGATCTGGATCTGAACCTAAGTTCTTGGACACAAGAACACAGGCTTCAAAATAAAGGACTGGACTGAAAATTATTATTTTGAGTCCCAGAGGTCCTAGGGAAGCCATGGAATTTGAGATTGCTCAAGGAGAGCAAAGGAAAAAGGGAACTCTTTCTGCATCTATTTGCTTTGGACCCATCATGTTCAATAAGGCAATGCGAGAGCTTTGTCAGTGTGTAGACCCCTTCACTGAGCAGGAATATCCGTCATGCATCCCCTTCTAGTCTGTCATACTGTCACTATACCATTGGTGAGAGATTGGGAAAAAAGAATGAAGGAAATAAAAAGAGCCCAAGAGACCTATGGGACACCACCAAGTGTGTGTTCCAATATATCAGCATTAATTATGGGTTTCCCAGAAGGAGAGAAAAGAAAGGGATAGAAAGAATCTTTTTAAATTGCCCCAAACTACCCAAATTTGATGAAAAAACATTAATTTATATCTCCAAAAAATTCCAGTACAAATAAATCTATCCTTAGATACATCATAATCACACTGTTAAAAGATAAAAATGGAGAAAATTTGAAAACAAACAAATAATGCATCCTTTATAAGGAATCTTTAATAAAATTAACAGCTTATGTCTCATTAGAAACTATGGAAGCCAGAAGGCAGAGGGATGACATATTGAAAGTGATAAAAGAAAAAGACTCATCCAAGAATTCTGTTTATAGCAAAATTATGCTTTAAAAATGAAGGAGAGCCCTAGTCAGGTACCTCAGCTGGTTAGAGCAGTGTCCCCATGCAGCAAGGTTGTGGGTTCAGTCACTAGTCAGGGAACATGCAGGGATCAACCAATGAATGTTGAATAAATGGAACAACAAATCAAAGTTTCTCTCTTTCCTTTCCTCTCTCTCTAAAAAAGAAAAAAAAATCAAGAAAAAAAATGAAGGAGTAATTAAGACACTCTAATACAAGCAAGTCAAACTCAAAGGCCAACATGGGCCAAATAAACAAAGTTTAAGTTCATGTGGGCCACAAAAAACAAAAGCTTCAATTTTCATAGAAATGTAAGTTTCTTTCGATAGAGACATGCTGAATACAAAGGGCTGAAATAAATGAGTAATTGTTAACATAAAATAATAGAACATTTTAATAAAATTAATATTTTTCCTTGAACATTAACTTATCAGACACCAAATAACTGCACAAATTAATAAGTGTAATGCAAATAAACCTATTTTTCTTGTTTTCCAAAAGGGAAATATTTCCTGTTGTGCACACCTAACAAGTCAGTCCAAGACTAAGGTCATGGCAATCGGCTGTTAAAATATTTGCTGCTAGTATTGGTGGAGAGAAATGGTGCGTCTGCGCATAAGATGCATAAGGGAAATTAATACAACATTATTATAGTAATCAGTCATTAATGAACGTTGTAGTTATTAATAATCCTATATAATAAAACCCTAATATGCAAATCGACTGAACAGTGGAACGACCAGTTGCTTTGACCACCAGGGGGCAGACGTTCAATGCAAGAGCTGTCCCCTGGTGGTCAGTGCCCTCCCACAGGGGGAGTGCTGCTCAGCCAGAAGCCAGGATCATGGCTGGTGAGAGCAGTGGCAGTGGTGGAAGCCTCTCCTGCCTCTGCTGTAGGCGGGTGGTAAGTAGCAAGGGGTCCTGGACTGCGAGAGGGATGTCTGACTGATGGCTTGAGCCTGATCCTCCTGGGGATTGGGCCTAAGCCAGCAGGCGGACATCCCGAGAGTGGTCCCAGACTGCGAGCAGGTGCAGTCCAGGCTGAGGTACTATCCCCCCAACCAGTGCACAAATGCCATGCACCATTCCTCGTTATGTATAACAAGATATTGTAAAAATTGAGTTATGAAATTTTTATTAAAATGTTTTTTAACATATTTTGATTTTTTACAGAGAGGAAGGGAGAGGGATAGAGAGTTAGAAACATCAATGAGAGAGAAACATTGATCAGCTGCCTCCTGCACACCTCCTACTGGGGATCTGCCCGCAACCAAGGTACATGCCCTTAACCGGAATCGAACCTGGGACCTTTTAGTCCATAGGCCAACGCTCTATCCACTGGGCCAAACCAGTTAGGGCAAAAATGATTCTTACATACATTGTATTGACTGGGTTGCAAAAGTATCTGTTGTGGGCCATATGCAGCCCAAGGACCACGAGTTTGACATGCTTGCTCTAATATAAATGAGACTGAGAGAATTTGTCATATACAAAAAATGAACAAGAGAGTTCTTCAAACTGATGGAAATCAAAATTTCCATCCAACGGATGAATGGATAAATAAAATATGATATAGCCATACAATGGGTTACTACTGATAAATGGAATAAAAATGACTAAAATAAAGATTTATGCTACTACATAGCTGAACCTTGATGCATTAAACTAAGTGAAAGAAGCCAGACACAAAAGGCCACATACTGTGTGATTCTATATCTATAAAATGTCCAGAAAGGGCAAATTCATAGAAACACAAAGCAGATCAGTGATTTCCAGGTGTGAGGAAAGAAATAATGAGGAGTGACTGCTAATGAGATTCTCTTTTGGGTGATGAAATACTTTGGAATTAGAGAGTTATATAGTGGTGAGGATCGCTCTCCTTTGTAAATATACTAAAAAACAACAACAACCCACT
Source organism: Murina feae (assembly GCA_004026665.1). Classification (NCBI taxonomy): domain Eukaryota; kingdom Metazoa; phylum Chordata; class Mammalia; order Chiroptera; family Vespertilionidae; genus Murina; species Murina feae. The sequence goes on from PVJC01008510.1 coordinate 37,810, forward strand.
GGTATGTGGACTCTGTCTCACTAAAAAAATAACACGGACAGCATGCGCACCCCTTGGAGAGAAACACAGTAATGTGACTTAGGGCCAGGTAGCTTTCTTTAGAACATCATTTCCTCATTTGGCCACTAGACACAATACCATCATCCCTGCAAGCCTGTGGCCGACTCAGTACATTTGTGGTCCTAAGTTCAGTGTCCTTCATCCTGATAGTGCCCTTTGTTGAACCTAAATCCTCCTTGTGCTCCATCAAATTTATCTTCATCCAAGCCACCAAATGTTTCTCGGGTTCTTTGGTTTGATTTGCTGTTTTGTCCATCCTTTCCATTCCAGAAAGCCCTGGGCAGGGAGAAAAAATAACATCCACTGAGGACGTATGATGTTCCATGTTCTGGTCTAAAATACCTTATTTAATTTGGACCTCCAGACGATGCACTGAGCTAGGTGTGTTTATTTCCACTTTAAAAGAAAGGAAACAGAGACTCAGCTTTGAGAATTCTCTCTAAATTATGCCATTGAGAAGAGTGGGTATGTTAGATTTCAATGGGCCTCAGTTCAAAACTGCTTCTTAGAAAATTTTATGGGATCTCCCCTAAGTTTCCTCAGCCTTCTGAAGTTCAGTTTCCTCATCTATAAACCAGGGACATAGAAGAACCTTTTTTAATGGAGTGGTTTTGAAAATTAAGTGAGATACGGAAGATACACTTAGCACAGACCCTGAAATTCATGTTAGCTCTTGTTACACTTATGCGAAGGTAGTTGGTGGTTAAATTTGGGTTAGGAGCTGGACTGTGGCATTCCAAAGCTTTTTCTCCCACCTCCCACATTGCCTCTTCTCTTCTCTATCCCTGTCCAAGCTTCTTATCAATTGACATGTAGAGTAAGTGGTGAAATGTAAGTCAGCGGGAACAGGTCCAAGAACAAATTATCAAAAGGCATACACATCCAGTTTCCCTCACACTTGTCAATCCCAGCATCTCCTTCATTTTTGCGTGTACACAAACACACACACACACATTGCCACACACATTCTCGCACACATACACACATGCAAAGCTTTCTTGCTATTTCTGAGTAACCAGCCTTAATAGCTTCATAGGAAAATGGATGCGGCTTGATCCAGAGTTTCACTGGAACAGCCCTCAAAAGTCTCACTCCCTTGACTTTTCATAATAACTCCAAGACACAATCACAAAGCTTGCACAAGCCTCCCCACTCCCTCTGTGTCTTCTTGTAAACCTGCTTCTGGCCTCTCCCAGGCACATCTGGTCTCAGTGGAATGTGCTTATCAGTCTTACTCCAGGGGAATGAGGTCAAACAGCCTGGTGCCCTGGTGGCTGAGGCAGCTTGGACAAACTTGTGACGTGTCACCAACAAGTGGGCTGCCACAAGATTTCAATTTTTTATCTTCTGGCAACTTCAATCAGATTCAGAATTCCTCCTCACGTGTACCCACCCTTTTCTTTTTCCACCTCAGTCCTACTTTCTTTTCTGAACCATCTGTTAGCAAACATTGAGCATGAGCTCTCACTATGATCATTATTAACTGTCATTGTAGCTCACTCACTGGCCCAGTTGGGCACCTTGGTGCAGCTCAGCAAAAGGACTTGCATTCCTGAGAAATAGCATGGAGTGAGGAAGAGGGCTTCAGTGTTGGACAGACCTAACTTTGAACCCAGCTTTCTTCACAGAGAATTTGAGTAAGGTCCTTCACTTAAATCTGTTTTCTTGTTTGTAAAAGGCAGCTAGCTCTTGGTATCCATTTAAACAGGATTTTGGTGAGAAATAAATGAAGTGATATAATAGATACCACAGTAATTAGTAACATTGTTGTGGCTCTCAGTTTGCCAAGAACTACCTGATAGGAGCCCATTTTAAAGCATGCTTTGCATGCAAATTGTTACATGGTTGTTAAAAAATTAATTCTGGGCTGTCTAAATCTCAAAAGTAGGCACACCCTTTATATAGACACTCAACTTACAGAACTTGAATCTAAAGAAATAATCATGGATGTGGCATAAAGATTTAGCCACATTATGCCCTGGCTGGGTAGCTCAGTTGCAGCATCTTCCTGATATGCAAGATTGCAGGTTGAATCTCTAGTCAGGGCACATACAAGAAGCAACAAATGAATGCATAAATAAGTGAAAACAACAAATCCCTTCCTCCTCCTCCTCCTCCTCCTCCTCCTCCTTCTTCTTCTCCTTCTTCTTCTTCTTCTTCTTCTTCTTCTCTCTCTCTCTCTCTCTCTCTCTCTCTCTCTCTCTCTCTCTCTCTCTCTCTCTGCAATTTAACAATTGAAAAAAAAGACTTAGCTACAAAAATGGCCATTATTGAAAAACTAGAAAAAAAACTAAAACATGAAAAATGAGTTTTTATGTAGACAATTCAGTGGACTTCTAGTAGCCCTTTAAATGTGGTAAAAGAATGGGAATGACATGGAAAGATGTTTGCAATGTGTAGAGTTGAATGTATATTTTAAATTGTAAAAAGCTGTTGCAAAATAACATATAGAACATGGTACTGATTTGGTTTGAAGGATGGGCTAGAGAGGACATCTGAGTGCTTAGAGAAAAGGCTAATCACTGAAATGTTCAAAGTGAGTCGCCTTGCTGTAATTTTTCTTCTTCTATTTTACATTTTCTAAAATTTTGATAACAAAAATATTTAGGAACAAAGTAATTTTTTTTCTGATAAACTTTATTGAAGCAAAACATACATACAGAAACGTTGTACAAATCCTAGCACAGCTTGATGAATTTTGTTAAAGTGAACACACCTGTGTAATTCTCACTCAGATTATAAAACTTACCAGCACCCCAGAAGCCACACTCTTGCCCAGTTCCAACCATTACCCCCCAAAAGATAACCACTATTAGATTTCTAACAGTGTAGACTCGTTTTGTTTGATTTTAAGCCCTTAACAATTAGAATTATGTTATTCCTTGCTTTTGTCATTTTAAGTAGCATTGCTAGGAACATTCTTATCCTGTCTTTAATGAACTATGTACACATGGAATTGCTAGTAATAGAAAAGGTATATGTACAGTTTTGTCGATACTATCAAAGTTTTTCAAAATAGTCCTACTATGCACTTTCACTAACAGGTGAGAGTTCTGGTGACTCAACTCCAGTTACTTGTCAACCTCTGGTATTGTCTGGTGTTTTCCTTTTGGCCATTTTTAGTGGCATCACATTGGGGTTTTAATTTATATTTCCCAAATACAGTGAAGTTTAACACCTTTTCAAGTGTTTATTAGCCATTTGGACACTGCTTTTTGTGAAATGCCTGTTCAAGTCCTTTGTGCATTTTTTATTGGGTTACCTGCTTTTTTCTTATTGACTTGTAAGAATTCATATAGTCTGTGTGCAAGTCATATCAGATGCATGTATTGCAAGTATCTTTTCCCATTGTGAGCGCTAGATTTCCACACCCCCCAACCTCTTAATGATGTCTTTTGATAAAAGAAGGTCTGAATGTCAATGTCCTGCAGGTCCAGAGGATCCTGGCTATGTCCACTGGCAAAGTGAGCACCTGATTGTGTCACTTAACACGCCACCCGGAGGCCAGGAAGGTAAACCCGTACTCAGAATAAGTACTTAGCTCTGTGAGGATGATCGACGGACTGGCCAATAGCACCACTACGCCTCACTTTTGTTATTCAGGCTCCTTGAGATAGAGATGCCAAGGTGGGATTAAATGTGCAACGGTGTTCATTTAGGAAAATCTAAAAGGAGCTATAAAATGCTGGGGAGCCATCAGACTACAGATGCAGTAGATCCCAAGTGAGGGAGGAGAGTTTGGGGAAAAGCATCCTATACTGCCATGCAGTCTATGGGAGATTCCACAGGATCGCTGGGGAGTCTTTGAGCCAAAGTCAGTTGTCTGAGTTGTCCCACCTCATCCAGGAATGGATCTGCCTTAGTATATGTGCCTCACTCAGTCATTGCTGGGAGCAGCCTGTAGGAAGTAGGGTCTTAGGGCAAAGACAGGGATGAATTCAGAGCACAGAAGCTGGGCCCTTGGCCACCACACTCCCTTAGTTATAGTTCTGCTAGGTTTTCTCACCAAGACCAGGAACATGCAGGGAGGAGAAAGTTGTAAACAGGGAAGCTGGCTAATAGGTTCACTTTCTGGAAACACTGAGTTTTATAACTGTTTCCGCTTAGATATCTGGCGACAGCAAAATATTCAGGTGTAGAATTCAAGAGTGGGTCTAGGTTCCTTAGGACATTAGGCAGTGACCCCTTGTAGGGCTCTGTGAGAAAAGCAATCTCACAAAGGAGACAGAACAGTATGAGGGAGCCCTGGGATTTCAGTGACTTCCTGCTCTTTGTGCATAAATAGCTTAGCTGAGGAGGTGGAGAGCGGAAAGACAGAGAGAAAGAGGCCTTGTGTGGCAGACCCTCGGGCCATTCCCAGACTTAGGGCCCCTCATTACTAAAACACTTCGCTGCCATGGCAGCCCAAGATGGCTGACACATTTCAGCTACATTGGCCTCAGCAGAACAAATTGTTTTTCCCACCTTGAAACCGAATGTGGCCCAAAGTACTTTGTATCATAATTTCAACAAGAAATTTTAGAGGGAAGCCAATGTGCATTCATTATGCACGTGAGTGAGCCTGCACACATGCTTGTACACACACACACACACACACACACACACGGCAAAGGATGTGAGCAGTCAGATGTGGTCAATCACAGAATTCACACTCCACAATCTAGGAGAGAGCACGTGCGTCCATGAGTCAGGGTTAAACACCATAGCGACCAAGTTAATGAAGCTTGCCGAGTCAGGCAGCAATTTCTGCTTAATGGAGCCCTTAGGTCTCAATAATTGCTTTGAAAATCACACATCAGCATGCAGTTCTCATAACTAGCTAGGGAAGCCAGAAATTCAAGGGTGAGGGCAGAATGGACCGCCTCGCCTATGCCCATTCAAGATGCAAAAAGGACCCAGGGTTCTGCCTCCTTTTCAGCACCTGTACATATGCATACGAATCTATCTTTACAGTTCTGTCCACCTCCAATGTTCACTTCCAGGAGTTTCACAGTAGATTTGTTTGGTGTGTGAACCGGGCAAGATGTGGCTCCTAAATTGAAATTCTGTATTTGATAACAGAGCTATCACTGACCAACTAGAAAAAGGTATCCTTTCTTCAAGACACTTTTCTTCTATATGTCACAAAATTGTCATGAGATGCTAATTTTGTTAAACAATTCATAGCTATCTTCTAGAAAAAATGCTGTAATAAATACACAAATTAATAACATCTACTTTATTAGTGGAAGACATGGTAGTATATAACCTAGACAACAGTACATGGCAGCCACCTCAGCTCAGCACCCAGGAATTGTCCTTCTTCTGCCCATTTCTACATGGTTGAATTTAATATTACATTTATGGCTGCTATTTGTTAGGAAAACAACTATTCCAGTGGGTTAAGGTTTGTGCCAGGAATTTTACAGCTGTAGGCACTCATGATCTTTCTAGAATGACAGGCACAGCCCTTGAGACAGAGAGCAGGCAAAGACTTCCTGCATGGGAAATACTCAAGAAACCTCAGCAACCTTGGAGAGTAAGCAGCAGGAGTTAGGATGTGTTCCAAGCAGCCTACAGCACTGTGCCCCAGATGTTCACAGCCTGGAACCTACTCTGTGCCTGGCTTTCCCCCTTGGCCACTGTTTTTCGGCCCCTTCCAACCCTCCTCACTCCACTTCGTACTCCTGGAGTCCCTCTGCAGCAGCAAATGTGGCTGCTTAAACACAGAGGCCATTGATTGGGGAACAGTGGTACTCAGCCATGAGAGCAAGCGCTCTGCTTTGCTCTGCAGGGCCAGTGGGTGGGCTGAGCCCATCCTGCCCAGAGAGTGTCCAGCAACAGATGCCTCTCACAGATCAGAAGCCCCAGGCACAGTGTTGGAAACTCTGCTCCAGAAGCCTGGATCAGAGTTTTAATTATTTTTTTCTGTTTAAAAGTAATACAAAACCCTTATGGAAAAATACCAAAAAGAATAAAGGAGAAAATAAAATTTTCTTAATCTCATTAACCAGAAATAAGTTGTGTTTTCTAAAATACATTATTTCTAGTTACAAAAATAATACATATAATCATTCTAAAAATATATATATATCTAAAATATTAAGAAAATTTTAAATTTACCAGTTGTAATCTCAACTGTCAAGAACACTCTTATTTTTTTAAGGTGCTTTAGAAAAACTGGCAAACCCCTTTTCATACAAATTTCATTAATGTACATTCCTACTTGCAGGACCTATCTCACCCTCTTCCTTCGCCAAAGTGAGTATTATCATTAAAAAAACAAAAAAAAACTTGCTAATCTAAAAGACAAAAACAAAATGGCCTCAAACCACCAACATTGCTTTTGAAGAGCATCCTCATAGAGAAATCTAACTGAAAGCTGTAGCTGTCTCCAGGCATGATTATGGATTCAGTAGGGGACCTCTGGCCTCTGGCCTCCTCGCAGATTTCCACTGTCACCTGAAATGAATTTAGCTTGGAATACAGCATAAGAAAAGGCAGCTGTTAGGGTTGTGAGGACCATAGACGCTGGGATCCTACTGCTCAAAGCTTTGGCCACAGCGGAGGCCAGATTTCTGGGCAGCTCTGATTACACATATTCTGGTCATCATCCCACAGACACACGCACATGCTTGTCAAACCTTGTGTCCCCAGATGGGGTGTAGAAAATGTGGCTGCAAATCTCATCACACATGCATTTCCTAGGCTCACAGTCCCTCGCCAGGAGCAGGAGGGCCAGCGACGGAGGACAATCAGGATGTTCTGATGAATTGAAGGGTGGCTAGAGCCAGGGCCTTGTCTGCTAGTTGAGAGGTAAGTGCCTCCTGAAGGAGGATCCCAGGACTGTGAATTTCCCCTTCCTGGAGGTTTGGAATTCTCCAGGGCTCAGGAGCCTCTTTGATAAGGCCTCACACCAAGGGAGAGTTCATGTGATATTATTTAAGCTGCAGGCCTCCCTTCCTGCCCAGCATTCAGGCTCCTGCCCTCTTATCTGACATTTCCTCCCATTCCTGCCCTGGACATTCTCATGGGCTCATAGCCCACCCTTTGCTTGCTGGCCCTGCTTCCAGCACATGACAGCCTCTCTAGCTCCCTGCTTGCCTTTCACACTCCAACCTGGTAGATTTTAGGCCTTCCCTCGGGCCTTTGGGTATTAATACAAGTAGGAAAACACCAGACTTCTTCCCACACTTCAGGTTAACTTGAACCGTTTGGGCCAAGGCCCATCAGAGGCCCTTCAGTAAAGGCTCAGCTTTCCTAAGACAATGGCTGTAAGTCAGTCCCTTGCAAATTATACATGTAGTGACCACATTGTTCAAACAAAGCCAATCGGGACATTTAACTAAGGAAGGGTACCTCTGATTGTACTATTTTGGAAAGTAGCACTTTTTTTTTTTTACAAGGGTAAGAACTTATTTAGCAAGTTGCTTTTAGTGGGGAAGGATCACTTACAAATAAGATGTAAGAAAAAAATTGCAAAATATTAAACTTTTTCTTTCTGGGAACTTCTTGACCTTTTGCCTAATTAGCGAAGTCATCCATGTTGCCTTAAGAAGTAAAAGTTTTGAGGGGAATGGGTTCACAGAGCATTAAATATTAACCCTTATAAGTGATGGCACCAAAGGTGGCTCCATTACCTGCCCCTCCCCCCCCCCATACACACACACTGAAATTCATTAGGTTTTCCCTAGTCCCTTCAAATGGAAAAAAACTTTAAATGAAAATTGAACTTACTATGTAAATTCAGCTTCTAGATAAGTTCTAAGTCCCCATTTCCCAACGAGATTGCATCTTCTCTGGAAATCCCCTCACTGCCATAGGTCCCCACTGACCCAAAGCAGGAGCACAGGATTGTACTGTTTGGCGATTCTATTTTCCAAATGGGCCACATGTGACACGTAGTATGTCCTCTGTATTTGCTGGATTGAAATGAACCTTTGTGTAGTGTCTTGGTTCCGTCTTCATTTGCCTCATAAAACCATTGAATTTTCCAAAACAAACCTTCAAATACTTGAAGAAACTACCAAGTTTTAGCTAAGTGTTCTCCAATCTAAAATTTCCAATCCCTTCAAATGTATTTCATGTGATATTCATCTGTTTGTTCATTCATTCATTCAACTATTTATTTGTTCATTTAATAATTACCCACTCTGGGTCAAGCACTATGATCATCAACAAAGATTCAGCATGTACCATAGGTGATAGAGAAATATGATTTGTTACAGTGGAATTGGCATCGACATTTCATTAAATAATAATTTTAAGTGGAAATAGAACAAAAAGATCAAGTAAACAAAATTCAGAGAACCCAATGAAAGTATCCCCTTTTGGTGTCTGAGTATTTATATAGGTTGTTTTGAAATTCAGAGCCAGTTCATTCTTTTTTAATTATCATTATTATTATTTTTTATTTTTATTCTTTTTTTTCTTTTTTATTTTAGAGCCAGTTCATTCTAAATGTCTGTAAATCACTTGCTTGGGATGTAGATCTTGTTCCTCACTGGCTGTGGAAATAGTACGTATGGTGGTGACATCCCCAACCCCTAGAAAATCCAGTAAAGGGAGACATACATACTGAAGATAACATGCTGCACATTCCCCACTGAGTACTCTTATGAGGCATTCTATGGCAATACTTGTGATGATTAAGCCAACAGGAAAGCAATAAAAATTCAATACGAAATTTATTTTTTCTCATTTTGTTAGTCTTTAAGGACAAGCAGGTATTGCTCATTCATCATTCAAAAACCATTTTGGGGGGGTTATTTAGAAAAGGATTTTTAACAAGTACTGGTGACATTTGCAGAGATTCTGAAAGGGACTTCTGGGCATTGTCAAAGCACTCGGCATTTAAACTACTTCTTTTAATGATGAGTAATTTTGTTTTGAGTGCACAGTTTCTCTTTTCTCGATACAGGTATACTATCAATATTTAAACACTGATTGGCGAGAGCATGGCCATTTGGGGGCTGTGAGTCAAACGGAACCAAATTATTACCGAGGAATTTTCCAGAGATAACTGGGCAAGAGCTGGAAAACAATGAAAGGAACTCAATGAGTTCGCAGGTGTGTCATGGAACTAAAACAATTACCTATGCGCAGGAAAAGAAATGAAAAGAGGAATTTATTAAATGCCTAGTTGTGCCAATAAACAAGACTGACATGTTTTCATAATTTTACATGAAACGAAAGAAGGGGATGGAGAGGAGACATGAGTCAGCCCATTTCCTGTGTTGGCCTACCCAAGTTCCTCTCAGCCAGTTATCTCATTTGATTTCAGAGATCTTGGAAATGGAGGGAAGAGGGAAGCTCTCGTTCTTCTGGAGATACCAGAAGAGGCATCCTACCACTGTCTCTTTGAGTAAAGGGTGCTTGAATTGTGCATCCAAACTACAAAAGTAGCTATATGCCTTGACCAAAACATAATTGTCTTAGAATAACTGCATAAATATTAAAGAGATGAAAAGATAAAAATATTAGCAACCACTGTATTATTCCCCCAGGATAATCCAGCATTATTTTCCATGTGTAAAGGCTCTGCAGTGGATCAGTTTATTGGTCAAGCCTGTGTTGAGCTCTTTGAGAATGCACAATAGAAATCAATTCCTTAGAGAGCTTACAATCAAATAGAAAGATTAATAAAAAACAAAAAAGTACAAATTGATTGTTACAGAATAGTTATGGAAATATAAAGTATAGCATAGGGAATGTAGTCAGTAATATCTCAATAAAGACAAAATAAATAAATAAATAAATAAATAAAAACTGCTGAAAAGCAAAGGAAAATACAAGCAAATAAAGGGCAAAAAGGCACATTATCCTCAAAGAAAAAAACACACAAAAAAACTCAATTGCCTTTTCAGCAGAAATTATGAAAGACACAAGGCAGTGAACGATATCCTCATAATTTTGAAATTTTAAAGAAATTTGCCAACTTAGAATTATATCCCTCAAAATTAAGGTAAACATTGTTCAATAAACAAAAGCTGAGAAATTTTGTCACTAGAGACTTGCACTACAAAAAAATAACCTCGAGGGCATTCTTCAGACTGAATATAAATGACTCTAGATTGAACCATGAAACTAAAGGAAGAAAGACCAGTGGAAAGGATAAATATGCAGATAATAAAAGTGATGTTTACTGTTTAGAAAAATAATAAAATAATGTAACCATAAGTACTAGTAAATATATGACAATCTAAACTAATAAAAGCGAAATATTAAAATTAACCGTTTCTCCGAGACAGGGTAAGCCACGCCCACCAGCCAATCAGAGCGGCTGTATGCAAATTAGCCTGGCCAACATGGCGGCCGCCACTCCCGGACCTGAGTAAACAGCCCTTTCCATTGCGGCAGCAGCGAAAGTGAAGCTGCGCCCCTCAGCTCAGCTCCAATTAAACTGCCTCTAGCGAAACACAGCTTTTTGAAACATTGTAACAATCATAGAATCCTCCGGAGCTGAAGGAGAGAGCAGCTCCGGCCTAACCCGTAACAGTAACAATTGTTTCATTATAGACGCTGCGAGGTGAAGCAGAGGCTTCGTTAGTAGTTAGAAGGCCGCCTTAAAGGAACAGTGTA
>PVJC01008511.1:0-26909 GCA_004026665.1 Murina feae
GAAAACTAATATACATTGGTGGTGTACATGAAGTAGAAATGTAAAAGATGTTCTGCTAACATTAGGGATACTCATTTCCTATTCTTTGTGCTCGATATATTTTCCAGTCTCTAGTTTTTCTTTTAATTTTTTCTAGTATTTTGGGCCAAGTTTAGAAATGAAATTTTTACATAATCATGTGTTTCACTAGTAAGACTTTCACTGTCCTATCTTGCTTCAAAAAACATCACTTACCCCTATCCTCTCCTAATTTTTCTACTAAAGTTTATACTGTCTTTTATTATTTTATATTTAAATTTGTAACATATTTGAAATTTACTTTTACATGCGGTGAGAGATAAAAGTACAGTGCTAATTTTCTACCAGATGGAAAGCAAGTTATGCAACATTATTTATTAAATCAATTATTTTCCCCTGAAATTGTAATGCCACCATCATTGGGATCTATTTCTTGACTATTTTATTCCACTGATCTTTTATGTCAATACCATATTGTTTTAATTACAGTGGCTATCTAGTATGACTTAATCCCTAGTAAAATAGCACTGCTTTTATTTGTAATAATTTTGTAGATTATCCTCAGACATTTAATTTATATGAGAAATCCCAAGATTCCCCCAATGGTAACTTATTGAAAACTGTAGTACAACTAGAGGCCCAGTGCACAAAATTCATGTATGGATTGTGTGTGGGGGTGTCTCTCAACCCAGCCTGCACCCTCTCCAATCTGAGACCACTGGCTCCTAACAGCTCACCTGCCTGCCTAACCTGATTGCCCCTCACCCCTCTGCCATCCAGCCTGATCGCCCCTAATTGCCCTCCCCTGCTGGCCTGATCACCACTAACCATGTCTGCCTCAGCCCCCACCACTGTGGCTTTGTCCAGAAGGAGGACCGGATGACTAGAAGATGTCTGATCGACCTGGTCTAATTAGCATATTAACCTTTTATTAGTATAGCTATCACAATCAGGATATTGACATTGATATAGTCAAAATATAAAACATTTCCACCATCACATAAATCCCTTGTGTTGCTTTTTAAAATATATATATATTATTGATTTTTTACAGAGAGGAAGGGAGAGAGATATAGAGTGAGAAGCATCGAAGAGCTGCCTCCTGCACATTCCCTACTGGGGATGTGCCCACAACCAAGGTACATGCCCTTCAGAATTGAACCCGGGACCCTTCAGTCCACAGGCTGACACATTATCCACTGAACCAAATTGTTCAGGGTGCTTGTGTTGCTTTTTATAGCCATGCCCACTTCTCTTCTGCCTCCACCTATGCTTTAACATCTGGCAATTTGTTATCTGTTCTCCATTTCTATAATTTTGTAATTGCAAAAAGTGTTATGTAAATATTGATTAGAAAGAAGCCAGTTAAGCCCTGACTGGTTTGGCTCAGTGGATAAAGTGTCAGCCTGTGGACTGAAATGTCCCAGGTTTGATTTCGGTCAAGGGCATGTACCTTGGTTGCAGGCTCATCCCCCGTAGGAGGTGTGCAGGAGGCAGCTGATCGAAGTTTCTCACTCATTGATGTTTCTAACTCTCTATTCCTCTCCCTTCCTCTCTGTAAAAAAATTAATAAAATATATTTTAAAAAAGAGAAGTCAGTTAATTTAGGGACAATTGCTGCTATTTGCAAGTCAGTCAATAGGTTTTAACTGTCATTTTTATATATCTATATAACATTTCACTCTCTCACTTCTTCTAAAAGAAGGTTCTAGCTTCTTCTTTTTCATATTTTCTGGGTATGTTTCAATGAAGTGATTAGAAACATGTGATTTGGGTTCCTGAGAAAAGACGCTTCGGCTGAGGCCTCACATGTGTAGCATCTAGATTGACTCTTCCAGAGATAGAAAATGAAAACTTCACATAGCTGTTCCCTACCATGTGAAAACCTCCACTTCCCTGATAGTCCTGTCACTTGCAAAGTGTTAATTGGCATTAGTTGAAGGCAGATCATCTTGGCCTTCATTAATATTGTGTTTCTGTTCCTTTTTGTCATAGAGAAAGCACTGCTATAATTGAAAGGCGGCTCCACAGCTTCCCAGGTAGGGATGAGAGAAGTATTGCTAATTTGTTCAGTGTCACACCTGCTTTGCTCTTCATTAGACCAAAGGGGAAAGTCAACACTCCCAGGTAGCCTGCAGGGGGAGAGAAGGGTGCATGGTTCCAGCTGTTGCCTAGGAACCCAGGCAATCACAGAGGGCAAAGGACAGTCATCAAAAACCTTTAGGGTCAAGTGTAATCATTTCTTCCTTGACATAAGGAGCTGTTATTTCAAGTTCTTTCCTCCCTCCCTCCCTTACTCCCTCCCTCCCTCCCTCCCTCCCTCCCTCCCTCCCTTCCTTCCTTCCTTCCTCTTCACTCTTCAAAATATTATTGAGCATCCAGGATGTGACAGGCACTACTCTGACACTGGAGACGTATACATAAATGAGTAAGACAGGGCTTCTCCAGACAACTTACACGCTGGTGAAGGAGGCAGATATATAATGTAAATTTAATTATTAATAAGAGCTACAAAGAAATGCAAAGCAGGGAAGGTGATAATGATGGGACAGGCATGCTATTTTAGATAGAGTGGCCAGGGTGGCCTCTTAAAGGGGTGGCATTTGAGCAGAGAGCTGACTGAAGTGAGGAAGCAAGCAATACACAGGTATAGGAAGAGAGATGTCAGTGCATTTGAAAACAGGCAAGGCCAGTGCAGTATCCCCTTTACACCTGAAAAGAAGGGCCCCTGCCCTTGGCCTCTGCTTCAGAAAGCCTATCTCTCTCTCTCACACACACACACACACACACGTAAATGGCAGGCACACAGATGCCCCCATCACACAGAAGCTTGCGATGTTTCTGGTGACAGCACAACCCGTCATTTTAAACAGCTGCCCTCATGACTGTCTATCCAGCTTCCAAACAGTTGGTTCTCCGTATCTCTGGCTCTGCGTCCTCAAAACAGAAGGCAACTGTGTCTGACTGCAAAGGTTTGAGGTTTGCTGTGCCGACGCACAGCTTCGGAATGCATTGAGGGTTTGGGACATGGAAACACAGGCTTTAAAAAAAGACAAATTAATTAACTTGTCAAATCCTTCTTCTTGGAAAACATGAATACAATCGATTCTTGCATAATGAAGGTGGTTTCTTAGGAGCACCAAGCATCCATTTTCTTGCCCCTCTTCCCGTTCCATTTCCTGGCTCTCGCAGTATGCACAAATTAGGGCTGTATCTGCATCGGTTACATCTGGAAACTGAGGGAAAGTTTGCAATATCAAACATTACATATTTCTCCTAAGTTTGTATATTTGTAGATCCAGATGTAACAGATGTGGAGTGTGATACTGAGACAACTAGATAAACATTAAACTCTAGAATTGTCCATATTTTACCTTATAAAAATATTGAATAATATTTAATTAAATTTTTAAAAACTTAAATAAAATTGTATAATGATTAAATACTAATTACATTAAAAATGTTGGTAGATATAATTTCTATTTATCTTTTAATCTTAATCATTTCACTATTTTAGAATAATCTTTGGAAGTTGAAAAACATTTTAATTTTATTTTTATTAAACACCCGGAATATGAAATGCTAATTAAATTCATATCTGATATTTTATAGACCTTCAGTTATATAAATCTATAAACCATAGCTTCACATATTTTTTTCCTTTTGTCTTTAGAAAGGTATGCATGCCAAAATTGAAGAATCAAAAATCTTTTATTTAACAGGTCACTAGCTTGATTTATAATTTTTTAAAATATTTTTTATTGATTATTTTACAGAGAGGAGGGGAGAGGGATAGAGAGTTAGAAACACCAATGAGAGAAACATTGATCAGCTGCCTTCTGCATGCCCCCTACTGGGGATGTGCCTGCCACCAAGGTACATGCCCTTGACCGGAATCGAACTTGGGACCCTTCAGTCCACAGGCCAACACTCTATCCTCTGAGCCAAACCAGTTAGGGATTGATTTATAATTTTTCATAGTTATATATGTGGTATGTGGTCCTCAACTTTTACCTCTTGCCTCAGTGCAACAAATATTAGGGTTAAGTCTGGGCCAATGAACCTTGAGCCTTGGCTGGTGCACACATAGCAGAGTAGGGCCATGGTAAGGAGGTGGGTGTTGATTCCAGGTTTAATGGGAAACCATTAGATAGCTCTGAACTGGGTTGTGACCAGCTAATAGCTCGTATCTATTATACAGGACTAATTCAACTTTGAGTTTTTGGAATCCTAGGGATTAGATGAAGGACTTCTCCACCCCCCCACCACTCTCAACTATAAACACTAGAACTGATACATGTGGCATAAGGATTCCAGAACCATCTCAGTCCACACCACCATATTCAGGGAGTTGACTGGGTCACCCAACACATAAGGCCCAGCAGAAATTCAGCAGAGTGCTTTTTGCTAAAGAAGGAATTTCTCTGGACACAATTTCCTATTTGGACCTGACTTTGCTCATACAAATAACAGACAGAAACAACTGATATCCCAGGATTAATCTATGCTATATTCAGACAGTGCATTCTCTCCAATCAGACTATCTATTTTGACTCCTGACTCTTCTACTTTCTAGTTGTCTGAACTTGAATAATTTACGTGGCTCCTCTCTGACTCTAAGGAGGTTAATGATAGTATCTGCCTAATAGGATATTGTGAAGATAAATGAAATAAACTACATGCACAATTTAGAATAGGGTCCAACATATATTATGCACTTAGAAACAATAGTGATTTTTTTCTTTATTTTCGACTTCTTGGCTAAGTCTGAAAGGGCTAGACTTCAATTCTGTGAATTTATTTTTAATTGAGCAATTCATGATAAAGTGGGCTTTCCACAATTGGGAGTATTCAGGCAGGGGCTGCATAATTATCTTTGTGAAATATTGTAGAAGTAAGCACAGCCTGGAAGGAAAATTGAATTTCATGAGCTCTCTTCTAGTGCCAAGATTCTATGATTCTTACTATGAATTCAGCTTCCTGTGGGGGCTGAAGCTTTGCAGAGCTTATGATCTCATTGGAGAGATTAAAATGACTCACACAAAGTAGATAAAAAATAAAGGAAAAGGTGATCCTGATGAGAGGCACTGAGGTGAATGGTTCAGTGGAGAGGCCCATGTAGAAGGCAGGCAGAAAGACTTCATGGACCAGGTAGGATTTTCCTCAGCTCCTGACAGAGAGACACATTAGTGTGTAGATCAAAGAATGCCCATGTCGCAGCCCCCAGATCACGATTCACGCTGCATTCTGTGCCACTCCAATCTCAGGTCTCAGGGGACAGCGGCTTGGGCTTTGAGGATCCTCTGTGGAAGCTTGATAGACAGCAGAGGTGGGTTGAATTTGCCCTCCTCCACACGTGTGTTGACTTTTCCTCATTCGCCTTATCCCAGCGAACTGGTCCAATTCCAGTATTGACAGTGCTGCACAGAACCTTGCTACTCAGACCAGCAGCTTTGGCCTGTTAGAACAGGAGCAACTCCAGCCTGGGGCCTGTTGAATAAGAATCTGCATTTTAACAAGAGCCCAAGTTGTATGTACACTGATGTGTGAAAAGCACTCTTACAAATGGTTTTCAAATATGGAAGAGATGAGAGAGAGTCTACCTGTCGATGCTGGATACCCAGGTCCTTCTCAGGCTTACTGCTGGAGAATTTTTGGAGATGGGGTCTGGTATCAGTATTTTTTAAATGTGTAATTTTAAAAATCAGGAGCAGGTGTCATAGTCAATCAGGCTTGGAAATTATTGCTTTAGGGGAAAATCAAGGTATAGCCCAGACACCCAGGACTCCTAGAATCATCAAACTGTACTAATTGTGGGAAAAAAATGTATTGAGCCCAAATTTTTATGGAGACTCTCAAAAGTCACTCAAGTTTTCTATAGCCTGTAGGACTTAGAGATTTTTCTTATGTGTAAAGTGGTGATATTAAGGTAACTACCTTGAGAACCCCACCCACCACTGCCACACAAACACACACAGAATGAAACGCAAATCTTTCTAATGTTGAAACTCTTCAAGTCTTTCTAATGTTGAGAAATGGACATGATTGTTGATTCTACCTGCAGGTGCCCATATGATTCATCATGGTACTCCTTCAGTCATTTGTTCAAACATCATCTCATCACCTCATCCTGGTCAGGCTTTCCATGACTTTCCCACACAAAACAGTATAACTTGCCACTACTGTCATCACTGCTCTTTATCTGGGTTGTTGTTTTTGTTAATCCTCACCTGAGGATATTTCTCCATTGATTTTTAGAGAGTAGTGGATGGGAAAGGGAGAGACAGAGAGAAACATCAATGTGAGATGTGAGAGAGACACATTGGTTGCCTCCTGCACACACTTCAACCAGGGCCACGGAACCTGCAACCAAGATATATACCCTTGACTGGAATCGAACCTGTGGGCCAATGCTCTATCCACTGACCTAAATCGGCTAGGGCTACCTGTGGTTTTTATTCTTCTTCAAAACATTTGTCCTTGCTTAACATTTCAGATATTTATCTGATAACTCTCCCCTCCAACTAAAACTTAAAGTCTACAAGCAACTTTGTCTTTCTTTTTTCACTCTTATATCCCCATTCCTAGAACAGTGCCAAACAAGCATACAATTGGCATCAATAAATATTTATTGGATGACTAAATTAAATATACTTTGTACTAATATTCCTTGACTCCTCAGGTATTTATGATTAAAAGCTAATGAGTCTCTTCAATGCCCTACCCATGTATTGTCTTCCATGTGAAGTTTTCTTGGCAGACTTCTCCAGCCCCAGAGAACTAATGATCCCCTGTTTTGTGCTTCCTTTGTAGTTTATATACTCCTTCCTCCTATTATTCATTACTCAGTGTATCTTTTTGTTTTTGTTTGTTTGTTTGTTAATCATCACCGGGTTTATTTTTTTCCATTGATTTTTTAGTGAGTGGAAGGAAAGGAGGGACACATTGATTGGTTACCTCCCTGGATTAGACCAGGAACTGAACCTGCATCCCAGGTATGTGTCCTTGATTGGGAATCAAATCATGGCCTTTAGGGTACACAGGCCAACACTCTAACCACTTAGAAACACTTGCTAGGGCCAGTGAGTATATCTTTTTCAAGTTTTCTATAGGCTATGACCTCCTCAAGAACAAAACCATTTTTAACTCATTTTTGTACCATCCTTCCTAGTGTTTATTGAATGAAAAATGAGTGAATTTTTCCACCATGGAAGATGGGCTCATATACAAATTCAAGAAAAGGGTCTTTCTGATTTCATAGTCATAGCTTAAGGAAATGAGGGAAAAAATGAGCACCATAAAAACAGATCTTCTTGAAGAGTTGTTGGCTTCCATTCCTGAATTTACAATACTAGATCACATCTTTCTGCCCAGATCAAAGTGAAAGCTCATTGCCTTAACCAAGAAGAGTGATGCCAGTAAGCTTAGAGTAGGGCTGGGAAGACCTGATGCTGCCAAGAGAACGGCAAAGTCCGGAATCAAAGAGAAGCCAAGGGAATGGTTCCCAAGGCAATACTGGGGCCTCTGAATCTCTTGTATAAGGGGGCCGACTACATCAACCTTTCAGAAGACCTACTATTCAAACCGTTAGGAGACGCAAAGCACACTTATTTCCAAGTGTCCAAGCTGCTGTGCTGAATAATTTTTTTAAAAAAAAACAAAGGAGAAAGGAGACAGTGAATGCAATTGCTCTTTGCCTACAAACCTCTTCAGCCCTCATAGCCAAGGTCGCCAGCCTGTTCTTAAGAGACACTCTCTCAGGACCAGGAAGACTGCTTTCCAGAGGGGCAGGTTTTGGCAAGAGGTACAGTGCACCTTTACCTTCCAATAGTCTTGATTATCAATTCAAAGCCTGATATGTCAGCATTTTGAACATCTACTCATGCTGTTTTAAAATTTGATTTTACCACATCTTTTTGTTTAAAAAATAATATTTTTCTTATTTATGTTTTAATCCTCACCTGACGATATTTTCCCACTGAGTTTCAGAGAGAGTGAAAAGGTGAGTGGGGGGGGGGGGGGAGAGAGAGAGAGAGAGAGAGAGAGAGAGAGAGAGAGAGAGAGAGAGAGATTAGTTGCCACCCGCATGCATCCCAAGGTATGTGTCCTTGACTGGAATCAAACCCAGGACCCTTCAGTCCACAGGCAGATGTTCCATCCACTGAGCCAAACCACCCAGAGCTGGTTTTGCTTATTTTTAAATACATTTTTGCTTTTAGCATATTGAAAAAAGTCCTATGGATTTTTATTAAAAGGTTTATATTTAAAAAGATGGCTTCTGTCTCACATAAGATGAAACCAGTTTTCTTAATTTCGTTCATACAGTCAATATTTACTAGATTTCCAAGTGCAAGACACCTGTAAGCACAAAGTGTGGTTTCTGTAGGGGGTGGAGGAAGACATGCTAACATGGAGAAGTAAAGACCCTTCAGTACAGCTGTGATGGATAATCTAAGGCTGATAAAAGTTGAGGAAAGAGATGCACAAAATGTACTCATTAATTCCACAATGCACCCAATTACTGGGCTTCTGCTATTTATATACTTGCTATACATGAACGTAATCTTTCTGGTTGTCACTAAACCTGTTCCAAGTGCAGGTCACAAGATATACCAACTTCAAGTCAGAGTCGGGAAAGACACCCTCTGCCCCGAGTTCTTGCCAATGAGCTGCTGAACACTCAGTTGCTGTTCCCCATTTAATTAATTCTGATGAGCTATTGATTTACCACAACTGTTTGTCCTAATAATTAGCTCCAAAATTAGAAGGGTTGCAACCGATTTAGACAGCTGCCACAGGAAATAAGCATTTGAAAATGCTCTTGGTCAAGGAAACAGGGTAGAAATGGTGGTAGTTCAGCAGCACATTTATGAGTGTGTCTCAGGGGTTTTATTTTTCCATTTCAAGCACGGTTAACATACCAGCAGTGACGACTGCAGGAACCATTACTAGCGGTAGTTAGGCTGCTACTTCACATCAGTATAGTGAGGATAAACATGCAGCCTGAAGTGTGCTAATCGTGGAGTTGAGATAGCAACAGGCATTGAACAATTTAGGTCAGTTCCTTGCAATGTTTAATTAGGCTAATATATCTGTTTGCAATTAATAGCAGATGTGACAAGCTAATGTGTCCATGTACAGACAAATTAACCCCTGCCCATCAGCTGCTCGGATCTGTGAGAAAGCTGCCATGTTTTGCCTCTATCCATCGGAGTCTAAATTAAATAAAATGGCAGGATAATTACCTACATAGATGTTAATAGAATATACTTCCCATGAAGCATTGTCTGTAGGAAATCATTTTTCAGGCAGGCCATCAGACTTTAACAGCGACAACAAAAGTGAACATCTGTGTTATCCTTGACATTCATAAAATACTAGGGGCCCAGTGCACGAAATTCCTGCACTGGGGTGGGGGGTGCTCAGCCCAGCCTGCTCCCTCTTACATATGGGGAGCCCTCAGTGGGTGTCCTACTGATGGCTTAGACCCGCTCCCTGATCCCCTTGGGGAGTGGGCCTAAACCACAGTCTGGCCTCCCTTTGTGGAAGGTGACCAGGCTAATCAGGGGAAGCCACCAGCCCCATCACCTGCTGCTGCAGCCACTGCCAGTCACCACAGCCACCACGGTGTTTTCATCAACATGGACTCCAATCCCTTCACCATGAAAAAACGACAATTTTCTTTAGGCATTTTCAAGATGTGTCTTTCATAGGATATGACATTTCTTTCTTTCTTTTTTATCCTCACCTGAGGATATGTTTCCATTTGTTTTTTAGAGAATGTGGAAGAGAAGGGAAAAACAGAGAGAAACATCAAAGTGAGAGGAACATTTTGATTGGTTGCCTCCTGCATGAGCCCTGACCTAGGCCCCAGCCAGGGAGGAGCCTACAACCTAGGTACATGCCCTTGGTCAGAATTAAACCCAGACCCTGAAGTCAGCAAGCTGAGGCATTATGCACTGAGCCAAACCGGCTAGGGCAGGATATGACATTTCTTAGCCCTCCAGCAGTGGACCTTCATTTCTTTTTCCTCCAGGAGTGTGGTGGAAAAACTCTAGATCACCTTTTTGGGTTCTTATTACCCAAGTTACTAAGAATATTACCAGTGGCATACAGGGAGCTTAGCCTATGAGCGGTAAGAAAAGGTGTTTCCTCTGTAGTTCACTCCCATCACCGGCTCCACCCCTGCCCCTCCAATCTCAGCTCTATTCCTGCCAAGGCCTGTAACCTCTGGCCAAGCCTGCAGGCCTGGGCAGAGGACCCCCAGACCCCTACTTTGCCAGCTCCACTGGTGTCCAGACCCCTGTGATCACAGGCTCTACCCCTGCCCCTCTTATTGCTGGCTCTGTGGAGCCCAAGTCCCTGCAATCTCTGGCCTTATGCCTGGGTAGGGCACCCTCATACCCCTTCGATCACTGGCTCCACCCTTGCCCATGCCTGAGCCCTCTGTCAAAGGCTTCCTGCCTGGGCAGGGGACCCCCAGTCCCCTCTGATCGCCTGTTCTGCCGCTTGAGCCTCCCGCCTCCCCCACCACCTGCCTAGCTAACAGGCCTGACCATTTCAGTGGTGGGGCTGAGCCAGACTGGGTGCCACCGTCTTGTGGCCATGAGGGCGGCCATCTTTGTCACGGAGTGATACCTAATTTGCATATTACTCTTTTATTAGATAGGATGGTCACATAGATTACGCTTTTATTTCCCTGTGAATAGAAGTGATTCTGTAAGTTTTCAACTGCTGATAAAGAGACCTATCTGCTCCTAATGCACTTGAGGCTTAAGTCACTGAAATTTGGTGTCATCTCCTCAAAATAGAGATTTTTAAATTGCAGCTGGGAGCAATTCTGAAGGAAAACTTAAGAACAAGACAAATTTTCACAGGGCAGGACTTTAGAAAGAAAGGAATTCTGGGTATTGGTTTTCTTTGGTTGGAAAAAAGGTCAGGGGCAGGACACAACTGCCAATCATTGCTACTCCTCCCCTCCTTCCTTCAGAAAAGCCATGGGCCTGCCTGAACATGGAGAAACCCAGACTATCCCAGAGCTGAGCTATCTAGTCTTTTGGGGTTAAGAAAAGAAAATTAGGTCTTGATTCTTGGTCTCTGAATAGTTGGCAAGGAGCCCAAAGTGCTTGTAGGACTTGCAAATTACCATGTCTCTGGGTCACAGAGGCTCTCCAAGATGCGACATCAAGAAGTCACACTTCCTTTCCTACTCGGTGAGCTGAAGCCAGGTCCCAAATCTCCCTGGCTCCTCTCATGCTCCTGGCCTACTGTCACTGTGCCAGTGACCCTGGAACTTAGTAGAAAACCAGTGATGGCGTGGGAAATGCCCTGTTCCATAATACAAGTGTCCACAGAATCCAGTGACGTATTCCCACTTCATTTACAGTGTTTAGATGGACAGGCCTTGAAAATCAGCCACGTAGAAGTAGTACACAGAAAGTGATTTTGACATTGGAAACCCCCACAAGGTAAAATTCCTGCCAAGGAAAGAAGGCCGGCTTGAGACATCAAAAACTTCAGAGGGATATGGGAAATGGGCGAATGTGCAAAGGATAAAGCCCATGGGATGATTTAGTCTCAAGAAGAGAAAGAAATGGGTCATTTAATGTCTCTTTAAATATAGGAAGGATTATTATTCAGAAGCTGTGTCCAGATGTATGAGCATTTCTCTACAGAGGATAGAACAAGAAACAATGGGCTTTAGCTAGAGAAGAATAGGAAATATATGTATAAAGAGGGGCTTCCTGGCAGTAGTGGTTATAAAGCATAGTAATGGGATACTAGAAAGGCTGTCAAATCCACTTCCCTACAGAATTTTAAGAACACGACAGACACCTCTCAGAAAAAAATGGTTTAGATAAAACCTCCCTGGAGATTGAGGGATGGATCAGATGACGTCTCAGGGGTCCTTTCGGCCCTATGTGTTTATCCTTTAAAACTGGACGAAACACTTTTTTCAGATAAGCCTTATCTGGTAAACTAGGAACTACATCATTTCTCCTCCCCCCACCCCCAAGCCCTGTCCAATCTTATTTTCTTTTATACACACCTTGCTTTGCTGATGCCCACTTGACACTTGCTCTTTGGATATTGTGCTCGCACGGCTGTAGCATGCTATCGGCGCAAGCTGTCAAAGATGGATGGGGCGTTTGCAAGGACAGAGAGAAGATGATTTCTTAGTACACAGTATAAAGGAACAGTGGGCTTTCTACACTTGGAAGAATCATCCTAATAAAGCAAGCCCCTATTTTAACAATTTTTTATAGTGACCTCAATCTCAGTTCAGGATACCAAAATATTTTTGGCTTTGTGAGGGTAAACCTTATATCATATCACATATGGTTCCATTTTCCTCAGCCTTGGTGACCCTTGAAGTCAGACATCCCCTCTACTTATGGGGCCATCTTGAGTGGCTTGTGCTGGAGGGGACCTGAGGTGGCCATCGGAGTCCTCCATAACACGAGGCAAACTTGAGAGCACGTGAATGATGCTTCCCAAGGTGAAGGGCTCTTCTGAAACCCTGCACTTTCCAGGTCCAGATGGTTGCCTGTCTCCTCTGATTTAGAGTTTAACAGATGCACATGGGCTTCCCCAGACAAACCCTAATAAGAGAAGGTTAAAAATTAAGAGACTGTGATTTACAAGGCCAAGAAATTAGTTTAGGTTCCTGGAGAATTATGCAAAATCATTTGAAAAGTAATTCAATATCTAAACTGATTGCCAGCAGGAGAAACCGCACTATATTAAGTAGCATCAACAAAACCATCAGCTTTAAATTTCAATAAAACCACCATAGGTGCAAGATGCATAGTCCTTACATGGATAGCAATGCATGCACAAATAAATAAACAAACAAATTCATAAAGTAAGTTGGACCCAGCTGATGTGGCTCGGTGGTTAAGTGTCGGCCTATGAACCAGGAGGTCACGGTTTGATTCAGGAGGTTAGGATACATGCCAGAGTTGCAGGCTTGATCCCCAGTGGGGGGCATGCAGGAAGCAGCCAATCAATGATTCTCTCTCATCACTGATGTTTCTGTCTCTCTCTCCTTCCTTCCTCTCTGAAATCAATAAAAATATAATTTAAAAAATAAGTTGGAGTAGTGGGAAAAATCTTTAGTCCACATGTTCATGCATGCAAGATATGTTATTTCTTTATTATTTTGATTAAATTTATTTTGAGCCTTCACTTGGTAGAGTATGGGAAACAAAACCTCAGGCTATTCCAGGTCTCCCCTTGCGTTTCCTTGGGAGGCCATGAGTCCCAGGACTTCTATAGGATATGAAATCATGGGTTGGAAGCAGCTGGTCCTCAGTATCATCGAGTGTCCATGCTGGCATCCACCAGCATGTCTGCCATCCCATCTGGTCTTCAGTCGTCAGTTGATGCACATGACTACTGCATTCTCCTTGTCCCTGCTCCAAAGCTTCTTCAGGTGCCAGCTATCTCCCTACTACTTTTCCCCCCTCTTGGTGGGTGGGAGACATCTTATTGTTCCCAGTTGTACTGGGGACTCAAAATTGTTACAGGTCCCTTTGTGCAGACAAGACCAGCTACATAATTTGCAGGGCAGAATGAAATGCTAGCCCCTAGTTAAAAAATTATTATGAATTGCAAGAGGGCAACAGGAGAACTTTAAACCAAGTGTGAGACCCTATGTGACTGCACAAGTCTCCACTCACTCAGTAAGCCGACCCTGTGTGCAGACACTCTACTCCTCCTGCCACACACCATGTTGCATGTCAGCAATAGATGCTTCTTCCTATGCAAGGCATAGGGCCACCTGTCCCCAGTAACTCAGACCTTCCTCGCCACCAGAACTTACCTGGGGTGAAGCGCTGGGTGCACAGCACACAGGGCCCTGCTCTCAGGCCCGTGGAAGCCAGGCCATCTTCATTCTCTTTCTTACCTTTCTTCCTCCACACAAAGAAACCTGTGAACTCCACCAAGTCTCAAGTCGGGAAGTGTGACAGCTTTGGCTCTTTTCTGTTCTCCTTAATATGCTTTTATCTGGGGAGCGGGAAGATCTTCTTATGCCCTGAGACCTTTCGCTCTTAGACCTTTGAAATTAAACTAAACTAAAAGAGCAGGCTGTCAATCAAAGAAAGGCCTTTTCTTCAAAAATATTGTGTCATCCATTTACTATACAACCTATTTTGAAACACAAAGCTCTGTTTTGACTCCCTTTTCTCTCTTTCTGCTGTGATATCCCTTCCTGGAGTGAATTAGCATCTAAATAGTCCTGAAACGGATGAATGGAGAAAGAACTGATAGGTAACAGAAATGGAGAAACTATTGGTCTCAGATTACCAATAAGAGAGATTACATACATTGACCACGGTAGAGCTGGGCTCTCAGTCTGTGTGGTTTGCCCTTGAGTCTATCTCAATTGTAATGCCACACTGCCTCTTGTAGCAAGCACTAATACATTGCAACTTTAGTGTTTATGATGATGATAACATAATGATAATTGGTTCCTTACCTCCCCCAGAAAGAAAAGCATATAGATACACAGAGACCATCAAAACAAATATATTTAGGATACAAAAACATTTTTGTTTATTTGGGCATTTATTACTAGCGGTCCAGTGCACGAAATTCAGCCTGGCCTGCATCCTCTCCAAACTGGGACCACTCAAGGGATGTTCAACTGCTGGTTTAGTCCCAATCCCTAAACCGACAGTTGGACATCCCTCTCACAATCTGAGACTACTGACTCCTAACAGCTTGCCTGCCTGACTGCCTGATTGCCCCTAACTGCTTCTACCTATCAGCCTGATTGCCCCCTAACCGCTCCCCTGCCAGCCTGATTGCTCACAACTACCCTCCCCTGCCAGCCCAATGGCCCCCAACTTCCCTCCCTTGCCGAGACCTGCCTCCTCCACTGGGCCCCACCTTCGCTTTGCATGTGGCCATCTTGTGCAGGCCATCTTGTAACAACATTAGGGCGTGATGCGTGAGGGTGTGATGACCACCTAAGCTATTATTAGTATAGATTTCTGATCTTTAATAAAATGTTAAAGCAGTAATATAAAGCACTAACCAAAAGCTGCTAGCATAGGTTGTCTCATTCTTTTTTCAACAGAGTAAGGCAGATCACAGAATAATTCAAAGAAGGCAATGCATCATAATAGTTTTTCAGCTATATTTATAGGTCCTGGCAGTAATGTTCAGGCTCCATGATCCTTCAAGCCACAAATCTGCAAGCAGAATCTTCCAACAGGAAAATGGCCTTTAGATAACGCCTTCCAAATGTATACTGAGGCCCAGGCCACTCCAGGGCCCCAGTGCTAGAACATGAGCTGCCCGGCTTAATCACTTTCTACTTGTGTGAGCATAGATGAGACACTAGCTTCTTTGAGCTCCAGTGGTAGTATCTGCCACCTAAGACACTGAATATAATCACTGTCAGAAATTGTAAGTGTCAAGAACATAATAGTTATGGTGATGGAAGATGATTTAACTTTGGGTGGTGGGCACACAGTGCAATATACAGATCTTGTAACATAGAAATCTATACCTGAAATCTATATCATCCTGTTAACCAATGTCACCCAAATAAATTTAATTAAAAAAAAACACATAACAGCCTAGCCAGTGTGGTTCAGTGGTTGAGTATTGACCCATGTACCAAGAGGTCCCCGGTTCGATTCCCAGTAAGGGCACATGCCTGATTTGCAGGCTCAATCCCCCGCAGGGGCATGCAGGAGGAGGCAGCAGATCAATATTGATGCATTAATGTTTCTATCTTTCTCTCCTTCCCCTTCTTCTCTCTCTAAAATCAATAAAATAAAAAAATAAATAATAATATAAATAAATAAATAAATAAATAAAATAATATTAAAAAAGAAAGACATAGTAGTTGCATTTTCCCCACTTCTTAGATTCAGACAATAATACCACCAATGTACACTTTTAGCTAACACTTGCATATTGCTTTTTATGTTTCAAGCATTATTCAAAGAACTTGATATCTATGAACTCATTCAATCCTCATGACAATCCCATGAAGTAGGTATTATTATTTTCCTCATTTTACAGATGAGAAAACTGAAACAAGAAAGGTTAAGTAACAGGCCCAAGGTCATACAGTTGGAAAAGAATCTAGACAGCCTGGGTCCAGAAGCTATTCTCATAAAGCATCTAATAAGTCATTTTGTCTGATATGTGGCCTTTTATTTTTAGGTGACATTTTATCCTCCTGATCTTTATTGTAACTCATACTATTAGATGAAGTTACAGAGAATATTTCAGTACTCTTATTGTGGGTTGACCTTCCTAAGCAAGGAAGAAAGCTGTCTTTTAACAAAAGACAAATGAACTATATAAAATTCAAAACTTCCAGGTAATCATAAGCCAAGTTATATGACATATGACAGACATACTTGTATCCTAAATAAAATCCAAACATATAAATAGCTTTTGTAAATTAATACAAAAATGAAGATAGTTCAATAGAAAAACTGGTAAATAATATAAAAATGTGCTCATGAGAATGGGAAACAAATCAACAGTGTACATGAAAATATATTCAATCTCATTAACAACCAAGAAGTAAATAATTAAAATGGCATTGAGATAACACTTTTCGCCCACTGGATTATCAAAAAGAGAAAAATATATAATATCCAAGGTAGCAAATATGTGGGCAAATATATTCTCACATGCTATTGCAGAAGTATAAATTATAATAGCATTTTTGGGGAAAAAACTTGGTAATACCTATCAACATTTGAAATGTATATACTCTTTGATTTAGCGATCCACTTTTAGGAATCTAATCTATAGAAATATTTTCAGTGCACCCAAAGCTGTATGTAAAAGATTTTCACTACAACATTATTGGTAATAGTTTTTTAAAATGTATATAAAAATTCAACAAAAAGGACTAGCAAAATAAAGATAAATTAAATAATACCTCCCTCACAAAAAAGAATTTTAATCCATGTGAATATCTATTTCATTCAACACCATTTGTTGAAAGGCTTTCTTTTCCCCCTTTAAATTGTTTTGTCAAAAATATCAATTTTAACCCAGGCTGGTTTTCTCAGCGGTTAGAGGGTCAGCCCATGGACTGAAGGGTCACAGGTTTGATTCCAGTCAAGGGCACATACCTTGGTTGTAGGCCCCAATCAGAGTGCATACAGTAGGCAACCAAACAATGCATGTTTCTTGCATCACTATTTCTCTATTTTGTCTCTTCCCATCCCACTCTCTAAAAATCAGTGGAAAAAAATATTCTTGCGTGAGGATTGACAAAAAAAAAAAAAAGAAAGAAATATCAACTTTCTATATACAAATGTGTCTATTTCTGAACTCTACTCTCATTCAATGATCTTTATGTCTATCTTTTCAACAATATCAATTTATCTTGGTAAGTGTAGCTTTATAATAAAAGGTAAGTCTTCTATCTTTGTTCTTTTAAAAAAATTATTTGGCTTTTTCCAGGCCCTTTATAGCATGTCCATATACCTTTTAGATTCAGCTTCTCAATTTCTGCAAAAAAATAGCTGAATTTTTTATTGTATCTGTAGCTCAATTTGGGAAGAATTGCCATCTTAAGAACACTGAGTTTCCAATCCATGAACCACAAAACTTTTAAGACAATATTTTTTATATATGTAACTCAAGCTTCCTGGACACGTAAATTCATTCATTCATTCATTCATTCACTCCTTTAACAAAAGTTTAAAGTACTTACCAGCCTCCCTCCCTCAAGGTGTTCTCTTGGACTTTATAGAATAGTGTCAATAGTTACACCCCAATTCCTTTCCCTCTACCTCCTGATGGAGGTCTACAGCCCTCCTGTATGAATGCCCTACCTGTGAAACATGCTTATCCTAAGAACTCCATTCCAGGGACTGTGTTTAAGATTGCCCTTTGCCCAGCAGGAGTGTGAGAGAGCTAAGTGTTTTTACATCTCTGTCTAGGTCAATGTCAGCTTCATCCCTCGGTGACAGATAAGAAAACTAAGGCCCAGAGACGGCAAGTGACTTGGCTAAGTTCACACAGATATTAAGGGATAGAAGCCAAATTCAGATCCAATTAGTGTAAGTTCAGTTGATTTCTCCCTTAGCTGTTATTATCTCACAACTTTGTAGCTATAAATCTTATAATGCACCACCTTAAGCCTTAGCGAACACAAGCATTTGTGAGTTAAGCTGTTCCCTGCCTGCTATGAAAGAAGCCAGGTGCCTTCCTCTTGCTCACAAGAGCCCTGTACGGGCTCTCGCACAGAACAGGGCCTGTGAGAGGAAGGTTCTTTGTGTCAAGCTTCCTTAGATGGCCTTCAGGGGAGCCAGGAACCCTCTGAAACTATACATAATGGTTCTAAGTATGCATACACGTATTTTATTTTTATTTTTCTGGTGCACACATATGCAATTTGCATCTGTTTCCTAACTGGTACTGCCCTGCCCAAAAGTTCTGAGCTATCACCCTCCTGACAAACCCTACCATTAGGCCACCTGCCTGAAAGAAGCAAGCTAATTCATCAACAAGTATGTATTTACTGAGCACAGTGAAAGCCATGGCCAACATTTAATTCAACTAAGGAGGCAATAGAAAATACTGTGATGAATATGTGGTAGAGAGAGAGGGGGCTACTGTTGTTGAGGAAAGAGAAGGGATATCGTGGATTCCTTAGGGAGGACTTTAAGGAGGCAGGGCAGAAATTAAAACTTGAAGGATGAATGTCCTGGAACTTGCTCTCAGGAATAAACAAGAATGAAAACTCTTTGCTTCCGGGGCCGATTCAGTGTCAGTGGGTAACCAGGCAGCTATAGCCACCAGGTTACCATCAAATGCAACTTGGCTGTTGTCCTGTTGGGTCATCAGCATTCAGTTAGTGTCATAACATAAAGGGGGGAAGAAATGCTACATTGAAGAGGAGATAAAAAGAACCCCGCAAGCAGAAAATAAAATGCCTTGAGTCCATTTGCCGACTCAAACCCACCAATCGATCTTTCCAACTCTAAGTTGAGCTAACAATAGGACATAATATACACCCAGATCAGTAGCAGCACACATATTTTGACATAATTTGTCCATGGAAGAGAAAGTCATTTTACAGAAGTCATTAAAACATTGTCTAAAGGAGTCCAACGTGAAACACTCCGGGGATAACATTGGAAAGGCTGTCTGTCATCAGGAGACCTAGGACAGTGCAGCTTTAGGAAACAATTATTTCCTATAACTTTTTGTTTGAAAACAAATATGAATTTAAAGGCATAACTTCAATAAAATTAATCACAAAAAAGGCATTTTAAAAACCTAACATTTGAAACAGAAAAACAAACCACACACTTAAGAGTCTGAGTAATTACACTTAGTTTCAAGACCTAAATGAGCATGGGGTATAGAGCTATTCGAAGGCATTTGTGTCTAGGTTGGCTTCTGAGGATAAAGTTAATGAGATGGCTGCACATATGTGAAAAGCCCATCCCATCACCCATCATTTCAGTGAACATTTACAGAATTCCTACTATGTGCCAAAGAGCATCCTCTCCATGGTAACCATGAAGACGTGCGATGCCTGCCGCTCTGCTTTATCTCTGCAGGTCATCCTCTGTCGCTGAGTGGGGAGCTTTCCTCCCAGAGAGTGAAGCAAGCCCGTCCCTCTCAAGCATCCGAAGCTCACAATCAGAGCGTACCTTCAGGTGAGAAGTAAAACACCATGGCAAGCACACCTTATCTTTATCAAAACTTATTTTAATTAAATAACGTTAGAGTAGTCAATGATGTCGCCAATATAGAATGGAATGCTATTGGGATACCCTGTGCTTACTGTGACATCCATGTGCAGTACTCATTCAGGTTGTCTTTCAGTTTTCACTTGTGCTTTTAATAAAATGTTTTTACGTTTTGACACACACCTTAATGATAACTATCTTTGTGTTGTTTTTTTTAAATAAATTTTTTGGTAAAATGCATCTTAACACACCTTAATTTAGGACCACTGTTTACAAAATGTCCTCTTGTAAAATATTTTTACCTTTTGTCATACACTGGCTCTGGACTGGGTACACAATATACTGTCTCATTTAACCTCACAGCAACCACGTTCAGTAAGTTCTATCAAAACTATTGGCATAACAGAGTGACACTAAAGCCATGTCACCAGTGAGTGGCAGACCTGGGACTAAACACTGGTCTAAGTGATTCCAAAACTCTGGTCCTTCCGCTCCTTGCTTTGGATAATAGTATGCCTTGCCTTAAATTTGTCTTTTCAAAATATCCAGATGACCAAGGCATTAGGACCCATTTCTGCTGCTTCCCGTCATTGCTCAGCCATTTCAGATAGTCTTTCCTGCCTCTTGCCATCCCTCACATGCTGGCCATTCTCAGGGTAATCCAGAGTTCACACAAATAAAAACATTGGCCAACTAAAGTAACTGAGGGTAATGGGGGAAAGATGTTTAATGTGTTGCAAATGCAGTTTTTTTAATCAAGTTCATTGGCATTTACAGTAATGAGTAAAAAGCAACAAACTTTCGTGCAAATTTTTCACTGTCTCTCAGCCTGCATTTCCAAGAAAGCTTTGGAATTATTAAATGTTATAGCCTGGCAAAGACAGAATAAACAGAATTCCACCAAATAAAATATTTATGTGCTAAATAACAAAAAAATCTTTGTCAACCAGTTAGAGAATTGAAAACAGAAAATGCAAATTGTTTGGTGGGCACACTACACACATCTTGACTAGCAGAGATTTCTTAAGTGATTAATTATTAATTCTGTAACATATCATTGTGGTACACATGCAGTTTGTTATTGTTGATACAAAAATTGGTGAATTTTAACTTTAAAAATGTAACTCGGTATTTCTGTGACACAATCATTTAGCATATTCAGCGGTTAACCAAAATGTTGGTGGTTCAATTTGGGTGTAATTTAACTATTCAAGAATTTAAAAATTTCCTGCTGTTTATCACCTGCGAATTTCCTCATGTAAAAATTATCCTCCTGTGTTCAGGGTCCTAGTAACCTCACATCTGCTACTTGTCAAGGGCCAACTACCTCACCAATCCTCTGAGACCTGTCAAGTGCTGCTCCACTTCCCCAATGCGATTCTCACAGAACATCTCCTGGGATACCAGAATTATACATATGCAGCAAACCTAAGAAACCAATCTCACTGCAAAAGTCTTTTACAACAATGAGTTACCACATCACACCTGTTAGAATGGCCAAAATCCAAAATACTGACAATACCAAAGGATGATGAAGATGTGGAGCAAAAGGAACTCCCATTCATTGCTTCTGAGAGCGGAAAATGGTGAAGACACTTTGGAAGACTGTTTGGTTGTTCTTTAAAAACCCTAAACAAACTCTGATATAATCCAGCCATCATGTTCCTTAGCATTTACCCAAGGGAGTTGAAAATGTATGTCCACACGAAAACATGCACACATATGTTTATAGCAACTTTACTCATAATTGCAAAGATTTGGAATTGCCCTTCAATTGGTGAATGAATCAACTATGGTACATAGAGACAATGGAATATTATTCGGTGCTAAAAAGAAACGAGCTATCAAGCTTTAAGGAGACATGAAGGAATTTTAAACGCATGTCACTAAGTGAAAGAAGCCAGTCTGAAAAAGCTAACATACTATGTGATTCCAACTATAAGACATTCTGGAAAAGGCAAAACTATGGAGATAATAAAAAGATCAGCAGCTAGGAGGGGAAGGGGTGAATAGGCAGAGTACAGAGGCTTTTTAGAGCAGTAAAAATATCCCAAATAATACTACAATGGTGGATACATACTATACATTTGTCACAACCCATAGTATGCACAACACCAAAAGTGAACCTTTTGTAAACATGGAATTTCGTTGAAAATGATGCGTCAATATAGGTCCATCAATTATAGTAAGTGTACCACCCCGGATGGGGGGTGTTGATAATGGGTCAGGGAGTATAAAGGAAATCTCTACCTTCCTCTCAAATTTGTTATGAATCTAAAAATGCTTTAAAATATATAATGTTTTAAATATAACTGGCATACAGACAACTACAAATAGAGAAAATGTTTCATTTAGATAAAAGGTAACAAACTGATCATATTTGATTCATTTAATTTTCTTCTCAGTGGGTATAAATAACAAACCAACTTAAACATAGTTAAGTTTTGGTGAAATACTCATTTTTCTTATAACAAAAAGATATTTATTTTAAAAAGAAATGTCATTATTATTTGAATACACTTGAGTGTTTTCAACCCACAGTGCTGCCGAGGGTGTGGTGTGTGGGACAGGGAGTGAAGTTCCTTAGAAGGAAATGAACAGACATGAAGACTGGAGAGGATCCTATGTTGGCTACATGCTATATAACCATGCTTTTACACAAAGGCTTAATTATAAAACAAGATTAATTTAAAAATCATTAATACTCACTTGAAACCAAATACCTAAAGGAGAGAATAAAATTAGTGATAGCGTATTAATGCTTGCTGTTTTATTTTATTTTTAAAAAGAGGCTCTAAAATGTTTCTTTTTATGCCCCTCAATTTTCACATCTTGCATTGAAGGAGTTTGAGGGGGGGACGGTTTCTTTTTCTCTCTGGAGATATAATCAAAGGCGAAATATATGAGCAGCCTGATAATTTCAGAGTCTTCATTTCAAGCTATTGAAGATGAATTGCATCATTTCCTCTCTAAAGATTGAAGCTCTCCAAAACGAACAGATGAAAGGTTTCAGCTTCCTCGGGTACTTGTTCATCCATTTATACAAATAACATATAATAACATGCATTCTAAAATTAGTTATTTTTCCTTTAGTGTCTCAAAGCAGTACGAATTGATGCAGTCTAGATCAGCTATTAAGGCCCTCCATTGCTTGCCCATCAATAGCAGGTCAGCACCAGAGGTTCACAGGGCTGCATTACCAAGCCACGGTATCACCAAACAATGATCATCATAGGAAATTAGATTCTCCATCAAAAACAAAATTTTTGTGTGGCTGAAATTATGATTCTGGGTGCAGGCCTCCAGCTCCAGCATCAACATTGATGCAAAATTGATGAAACTTCCAAGTGAAATTGCATTGTTTGATCTTCACAGCCCTGGAATAACATAGCCTAAAGCTACAGTTTCTGTAAACTTACTTTGCACAAACGACTTAGCCAGTACGGATGTATTGACATAGAGTGCCCATGAATGACATTAGGGCTACTTAGAAAAGAGACAAAATAACAGCAAAAGAATGCAGCAATTGGTTCTGAAAATTACCTTTTTCCAGTGAACCTCTCTGAAAAATTACCTTTTTCTGCTGAATCTCACTCAAAAATTACCTCTTCCAACTGAAGCTCTCTCCAAGTGCCTTGATGTTAAGCAATATAGTTTTAAGTTGAAAATGTCACAAGGCCATGAAAAGAAATTGATAGAAAATTTCAGGGTTCCTTGTTGATATTTGAAGCAGCCTGTGGATTTTTGTTCTTTAACACAGACCTGCTCTGCTGTGCGACCACTTTGATTTCTGTATTGCCAAAAACAGCATGTTTCTAGGCTTAATGGCTTCACAGAGAAGAGTATGAAGGTGATTTATTTATTGCTGCTGAGGTTCTGTTGCCAGTAGGAAATTGGTAAACATATATTTTCAAAATCCTCACCATTCACTTTTTAAAAAGTGCAGTAAATAAAATTTTGAACTTTTTTATCTTTTAAGAAAGAAACTATAATTCTAGTTACTACAGTCTCCTTTTAGAAATTGGGTACTTGAGGTGAGTTTTTCTCTTCCCTGACAGAAAGAATTTTATTTCTTCGGTCAAAAGAGCAGGAAAGGCAGCATGCATCTTGGAAGAAGGGTCATTGGATTGGACATCCAAGGACCTAAGTACCAGCCTTCAGTCTACCTTTCCAGCAACATGACCTTGGGCAAGTCCTTGTGGAATAAGGGAACAGACAGGATGATGTCAGAGGTTCCTTCCAGCTCTAACATTCTAACAGTTTTCTCTGAGTCCAGATTTAGAAGTTGTGGATTATTTTTTGCTTTGTTGTGTGTGTTTGTCTATGTGTGTGTGTGTGTGTGTGTGTGTGTGTGTCCATTAATAACCAAAGAAATACTGCCCAGTCTGAGATGCTTTTGATGTGTCTTTTATAGAAAACAAGAGGCTCAGTGCACGAATTCATGCACAGGTGGGGTCTAGCCGGCCTGGCCCCAATCAGGGTGGATTGGGGCTGGGCCTGTTGGGAAGAGGAGATGGCTGGAGGTTGGCCAGCTGGCTGGCCTGGATTGGGGCCTGATTAGGCTGGAATGGCTGGGGGAAGGGACCGAGAGCGATTGGCCGGCAGGCCCTACTCTCGATTGGGGTTGGGGGCCGATTGGGGGCAACGCTAGACATGGGGAGGGGCTGTAGGCAGTGGGCCAGCTGGCCCTGCCCCCAAATGGGGTGGATGGGGGGTGCCAATCAGGGGTTAGCAGCCTGGGGGAGGACCCATGTGTGGTTGACTAGCTGGCCCAGCCCCTGACCGGGGTGGGAGGGCCAATCTGAGGTGGGGTTGGGCAGGGGGAGGGGCTGCAGGAGATTGACTGGCCAGCCTCACCCCCTATTGGCATTCAGGGGTGGGCTGGCAGGGAGGAGGGGCTGCAGGCTGATCAGGATGGTGGGGGCCCATGGGGCATGGTTGGGCAGGGGAAAGGGCTGCACTGGGTTAGCTGGTCAGCCTCACCCCTTATTGGGGTAGGGGGTGCCATAAGGGGCAGGCAGGCCAGGGAGAGGGGCTATGGGCCTATCATGGTGGGGTGGGCTGATCGGGGGCATGGCTGGCTGGGAGGAAAGGGAGGAGGTGTTTGGCCAGCAGGCCCTCCACTCTTCATTGGGGTGGGAGAGTCTGATCAGGGGCAGGCCAGCAGGAGGGAGGTGTCCTAACCCTAACCCTAGTCCTGGCCCTAGCCCTAGCCCTGATTGGGTGGTTCACTGGCCACTGTGGGCATCATATACTGGTTGTTAGCTTGTTATGGCCCTTACAGTAGCTGCCTTTTTATATATATAGAAGAGGGGTGACCTAAGACAGCAAGGAAATTTCCAAAGTAATCAACCCTTCCCTACAATGTTATCTTTCTTCTTCACCTCCTCCTTTGCCAGTCGCTGCCTCTTCTCAACCCTTAATTCCCCCTCTTAGTGCCATCTCTTGACTTTCCTTCTCCTTTAATTCTATCTTCACTTACAAGTCTTTTATTTTCTCCTTAGTACCTGCCAAAATGACCCTGCTGGTAGAACTCAAGATTATGAGTTATATGAACTGCTATAGTAAATAAATCTTTAAATTTTTCAAGTTTATGGAACAATTAGGATTAGAGATGTACCACATGACCATTTTGCCTAAGTGCTTAATTCTCAATATTAACTAAAATCAATATTCAACCAAAGTTGAGGTTAAAGAAATTTTGGAGTAGTATAATTAGAATTTTATTATTAAGTATTTCAGTAGTCCAATTTTAAAGTTTTGACATTATACTGCAGGAATAATATATTTTTCCTCATTGCTAAACTGCCCTTGTAGTCTTTATCCTGCATATTTATGATATGAAGTAGAGTCTCACATTTAAGTGCACACAATATGTGGGTTCCCTTTTAGCAAGGCTTTGTGTTTTTGTATTTGAGAAGGAAATCTCTCTTTAGAGACTAACACCCAAATTTCACTGGGTGAAACCAAGTCACATGACCTCTGCTATCTGCATTGGGTTTTCTAAAACTCTATAATAGAGGTAGGCAAGGGTAAAAGGAGACATAAATGGCTTTGGGAAAACTGATTATTAATTTCTGCTACAGCTTACCATTACTGTTTGGGAACACAATAAAAGGCCAATTCATCTATCCCAAAGGTGGATAAATTGAGATTGAGGATGTTAGAAAGCAAAAATCACAACATAAAGTAATGCATTATATACATACATACAAATACTAGTATATACACATTACATATATACATTATATATATATACATATTGCATACATTCATATATATTTTTCACATTAGACTTCCCTCAGATCTACCTGGTCTTTTTCTCTTTCAGTTGACTGGGCTATATGAAGAAAGAAATCACCTTTTTTTAAAATGAGATGTTCTCCCATCGAGAAGTATCAAGCAAGAGCCATGCCATGACAATTTGAATAGGAAGAAATATAAAAATGCCAAGATTTTCAACTTAATGAACAATAGAAAATTAAGATACTGGTGACATAAACTTCTACCACTTGAAATAGGAATTCCATTTCTAGAATTTCATTCTGAAAAAAAAAAAGAAGAATATGTGAAAAGATTTATCCATAACTATGTTTGTCTACATTGCTTATCCTAGTAAATAACCAAAAACAACCTTTATGTATATCATTAGAAAATTAACTAAGTTGTAGAATGGATTCAAATTAAATGAATTTTGAATGGATGCACAACACTCTGCTTTTAATTTGTTCCTCCAAGAAATGATAAAGTCCAAAATTCAATTTATTTTTGAAAAATTTATGGACTAAATAAAATAAAATCTCTAAAATTTAAAAACAGCTCTCAGTGGGATATGGAAGAACATACTCTCTCACACTTTATCATGGGAATGTAAACTCTATGAAGGGAATTTTGAATATTTAACAATACTGCAAATGCATTTGCACTTTGTTCCATTAATCCTACTTCTAAAAACTTATGTTCAAAATATACTTCCAACAATATGAAAATACATAGGTGTAAGGTTATTTATTGTAGTATTCTTTGTAATTGAATATATTGCAAATTTCTAAATATCCAAACATAGTATATTGGTGAATAAATTATTCTATGTATATACAAAGGAGTACTATCTACTCTATAAAAGCAAAATATTAAAATTAATTGTTTCTCCGAGACGGGTAAGCCACGCCCACCAGCCAATCAGAGCGGCTGTATGCA
>PVJC01008511.1:27009-48495 GCA_004026665.1 Murina feae
CCACCTGCCGCCTCGGGAGCGTTCCAGGGCGCGGGGGCGAGGCGGTCGGATCCCTGCAGCCCGGCCGCTGCAGCCTCGACTTCCTGGGCTGGAGCTTTCTGGGGCGCGCGGGCAACAGGCGGCCAGACCCCCGCGGTCGCGCCCGGGAAGCCATGGGGTGGCCAGCGCCACCCCACCTGGGGACCAGGCAGCTGGACCCCTGCGGCCCCCACCCGGAAGGCCATGGGGCGACCAGTGCCTCCCCACCCGCGGCTTCCCAGGCAGGAGCCTTCCAGGTCACGGGGAACAGGTGGCCGGACCCTGTGGCCCCCACCCGGGAGGCCATGGGGTGGACAGTGCCACCCAACCATCAGCTTCCCAGGCGGGTGGCCCGTAGGGTCAGTGGGAGCTGTGGCCAGCCTGAAAACTGCCCTCAGCCCTTCACCCAGGCTTGCTACACCCCCTGGGGTGAGGGTCTCCACTGGGGAGCTTGGCCAGCTTGCAGACATTGGCCCCTCACCCAGGCTGGCCAGGCACACCAACAGGTGGACATCCCCAGAGGGGTCCCAGACTGGGAGAAGGCACAGGCCGGGCTGAGGGACCCTCCCCCCCCCCTCAGCGCACAAATTTTTGTGCACCGGGCCCCTAGTGCAGTTATAAAAAAGAATGAGGAAGAATTCTATGGACTGATAGATTTTTCCAGGAGATTTAAGATATATATATATTTTTTTATTGATTTCAGAAAGGAAGGAAGAGGGATAGAGAGAGAGAGAAACATCAATGATGAGAAAGAATCATTGATTGGCTGCCTCCTGCACACCCCCACTGGCATGCGTCCTAACTGGGAATTGAACCATGACCTCCTGGTTCATAAGTCAATGCTCAACCACTGAGCCACCCCAGCCAGACAGGAGATATTTTTAGATTTAAATAAAAAAGTGCCAAACAGCTTATACATATGCTACTTCTTGTGTAAAAAAGAAGGGAAGATAGAAAAAATGTAATCTCTGATTATTTTTATATTTTAAAAAAGGAGTGGTAAACCAGAAAACAATGTAATTGATTACCTACAAAGGGGTAGGGGAAGAGATGAAATGAGGTGAAAGGATTCAGGAGGAAGTGGTATTTCTCTGAGTACACATTTTGCATAGTTGGGCTTCTGGAAACATGTTAATCTCCTACATATTCAACAAATTAAAATGAAATCAGTAAAAATGGGAAGAGGCAAACCCTAACACTTGAAACAAATGAACCCAATTGTATTTCAAAGGAATCCCATAATCACACTGAAGAGGAGAGAGAGACATGTCACAGGAACATAGGAGGCGCCTTGAAGGGGCACCAACTGGGAGAGTTTGAACATCAGAATAATTAAATACACTGATGAATTATAAACCCCGAGAAAATATTAATTTAGAAGCCCATATAAATATTCATAGATAAATGAAAGATTGCAGGAATGAAGGTCTATTTCTTATAATAGGCCAAATGTCAACTAGCAAATGGAGAAGCAGTGCTGGAGTTGGAGAAGTTAACAACCTATAACTATCATAGTAAAGATTGCATCAAGAAATAATCATTAATTGATACTAAATGTAGGGGAAATTTTTTTATGAGGGACAGGATATTTTCATGCCCTTAAAATGATCTCAGATATCAGAAATACCTTTACCAGATGATCAAAATGCACATCAGCAATGAATGCTAGATGGGCATTGTGTGCTTCCAGAGAGAGGATACTCCAAGAAGAAAACATCACCTACCTGGGCCTCGAGCAAAGAATGGATAAGGTGAATCTGTTCATAACACAGCATCAAATTCCAAATAAAGAATATTCTATTTAAAGGAAGGGGTAATATGTTCTTTAAAAAGTCAGTTCTTTCTGGTTACCTGGGTTGCCCTTTTTAGTCCTCCAGCTGTTTTATTTACCCCACTAGGCTGCCCACTTCTGTGACTGTGTCCACATCTGGGACCAAATGACAGAAGAAGAGAGAGAGAGGTTAAAAAAAACACCCACCAAACATCATGTTTTCCCGACCTGAGTGGGATTACAGCTATACTAATGAGAGAGGAAAGCTCTGCACTCTCAGAGCTTTGACTCCTGTGGGCTCTCTTTGCAATCTCTGCTATCACTGTGATGAGAGTGTTTGTGGGCTGGGGTATGAGAGAGAGAGAGAGAAAAAAAGAAAATTTTGAAGAGGTGGAAGATGGTAAAATCACCACAGATTGGATAGTATTTCAAATTCTGGTATTTTCCTCAAATCTACCTACTATAATTTTCTTTCAGAGTCATAAAATACCTGCCCCAAGCATTCTGTTGAGATTGTATACTTGTATTCAAAGGGATAAACACATATATGTATGCTTTTTTCATTGTATCCAGAAATAAAAGTGCTTTAGATATTTTTTTTTAGCTAGGAAAAATCCTCCTGAATAAAATCATTTTATTATAATTTTAAATGCCAACTTTTATTAAACCAAGTGGGGAGTCAGAAAATAACTTAATTTTCCAAAGAATGAATAAGTGCTTTGACAATGAAAAATATCTCAGGATCAGCTAACAATGTTGATTTCTCAAGAGGGCAGCATGACAGACAAGCAATAATAATAATAATACTTTTAATTCAACTATTAGATACCCTAAACTGTTCTTATTTAATGTTAAAAGTTATATCACCCATCATAGTACCTGTTTTCTAAATGCCCACCATCTAAATTTAGTGAGAAAAACACGTGACAAACACCTTGCCACCGTAAAGATTCAAGTTAGTAGAATGGACAAATGCTCTGCTTGAATCCGTTACATTCATAAATACAACAGCTCTGAGTGATAATAGAAAGACATGTATTTAGATGATAAATTAAAGAGTCTTTCAAACAAGAACACAAATCCAGATACCTCTTACATTCAGCATGAGTACCTGGGCACTATTTTAAAGGAAGACATGCACCCATGTGCTCAGACAAGATCTTTCTTAGAGTAATTAATTATGTCTTCTGAAGTTGCCTTCCTCTGCAGCCTGCACAAATCATGAGCCTCTGAAAGCCCTAATGTACTTCTTTTCCATGTGGATTAAGAAAAGCCATGAGGGAGAAGGAAGATGGCTGCCAATGGGAAGGCAGACTACAAGTTAGTGCGTGAGTGAGAGAAGGAAGGGAGAGTGTGTGGTCACTCGGGGAGTGTTTGATTGTGAGCTGAGGGACAGCTACACTCCAGGGGACTGTGGGGGGTTGCCAGATGGGGTTCCCCTGACCTGGAAGCCTCCATTGCTGCTAGGATCCCTCCCAGAGAAACTGGCTGAGGCAGAGACTGCACCATCTTGAAGGAGAAAGTGGATGTTGTTCAGAAGCATGAAAATCCCAGGAATCTACAACAACACCACCCAGCAAACAGCTGAAAACCCAGGAACACCGGTTCCCAAGGGGTGCAAGCACGTGGATTCAGAGGAGCTCTGCACCCCCTCATGGAAAGGCCAGAGTTCGCCTGGGATAAAGTGAGGTCTGTGGTCTGGGCAGGAGAGAGAAACACACAGGGCGGGAGCTGGAGGATCCAGGGAAGTCTGCGCCCAGAAAAGTCTGTGGCTGCTGAGGCTCACGTGATCCATGAATGTGGAAGGGGATCTGCAGGGCTGCTAACAGACGGGAACTCTAAAAAGTAATCTATAGCTGAACTGGGCACCAAAGGGCAGCCTAAAAAATTTTAACAGTGTGCCGGCTGCTTAGACCCAAGGGGGAAAAAAACTGCACAGACTTGCGCCACAGCGTCCGAGTTCGCGTGCTTACTCTGCCTCATTCTCTCTTTAAATCCTTCTTTTTTATTATTAAGCCCAATACTTAGGATCACCCAATTGGAGACACTCTGAGAAACTGCAGGGGAAAGTTGTTTTTGTAGAACCTGGGGACCAGAGCGGGAATAACATCAGAGGAACCAGCTCTGGGGCAGCCCATTCCCCCAAACTGGTATTAAGTGCCACAGGGAAAATAAAATCTAAACACTAGCTAGAGAGGAACTATACACCCAGAGGTCAATCCAGAAACAACCAGGGATTGAATCACAAATTGACTCTTGGGTAAACACAAATAAAGGAGCATAAAAAACAAAGAAGTACTGCCTGCTTGAACATCAGGACTATAGCCTACAACACTGAGGAGCAGTGGAACGCAGGGAACTTCACTATTGACCTGACTAGGAAACAGATGTGCCAAACAGAATGGTAGAGGAAGTGAATGACCTTCACTACTGCACATTTTTATTATTTCTTTTTTCATCTTTTACTTAAGGAACTAAACTTTATTTTCTTTTTTCCTCACTTAATTTTACCTTTTTAACTATTACATTTTTATTTTTAATCAGTATTATTACTACTACTATTTTACCTTTTTTTTTAAAAAGTGTCATTTTATTTCCTTTTTATTTTATTTTGGGATTAGTGTTCTACATTCTATTTTCATCTTTCCTTTAGCATCATTTTATTCTATTTCAACTTAACCTTTATGCCAACACTCTCTTTCTCACTTTTCCCCTTTTGTTGTCCAGTTTGTCTTACCCTATTCCTGCTTTAAATTTTTCCTATTCCTTCTTTTCATCCGCTATTAAAATTTCACCCTATTTATATATCTAATTTCCAATCCCCTGCTCTAAATCCATACACACCTCACTCTTCTCTTTCTTCACTATCCAAATATTTTTCTCTCTGTTATTTTGTTGTTGTTTGCTTGATTGCTGATTATATTGGCTTTTTTAATGCTTGTTTGTGAGATTGTTTCTCTTTTTCTTTTTGATTTTTGTTTTGCTTTTGTTTATTTTTGGCTTCTGTTTTCCCTTGCATCACTTAATATTAGTTGTTGTTAGTAGTTAGCATTCATCTCTAAGTATTTGTTCTGTTGGAGTTTGCTCCCCATATAAGTAGTTTTTTCCCCTCTTCTATTTCATTCTCTTTCTTTTCTCTCTTACTTTTTTCCCTTTTCCCAATTTCATTTTTGCACTCCTTTCTCTCTCTCTCTTTTTTGCTTTTTCTCTTCTTTCTTTCTTATCTCCTGATTCTCTTTTCTCTGGTGGTCACTTATATTTGGGGTTATTACTATCGTGAATACATTTGTGTTCAGTGCCTAGTGTGTTGTGCCATGTTGTATTGCATTTTTTGCCTTTAAGTCAATGCAGGAGAAAGAGAACTACCTAACCAGACACCCAGAGAAGAGAAATCATGGTGAGACAAAGAAACAGCCTGCATATGAAAGAAAAACCGGCATCACCAGAAAAGGAAGTAAACAAAATCGAGGCAAGCAGCATGTCAGAGAAAGAATTCAGAGA
The DNA here is from genome assembly GCA_004026665.1 of Murina feae. Lineage (NCBI taxonomy): Eukaryota > Metazoa > Chordata > Mammalia > Chiroptera > Vespertilionidae > Murina > Murina feae. Next base: position 32,300 of record PVJC01008511.1, read on the forward strand.
AAAGGTCATAAGGTGGATGAAAGAGTGAAAAACAAATTCAACAATATGTGTAAGAACCAAGAGGAAATGAAGAAGAACTAAGAAGAAATGAAAATGACATTGCTGCAATAAAGAGCTCAATAGAAAGTATCAACAGTAGACTAGAAGAAGCAGAGGACTGTATCAGTGAGCTAGAAGACAAAGTAGGAAAACATACCCAAGCAGAGCAACATCTAGAAGAAAACTTAAAAAACAAAAGGAGATGCTAAGGGAACTTAATTTTGAGACAACACAAAATGAAACAACATCCACATAATAGGGGTGCCAGAAGGAAAGGAAACTGAGCAAGGAATAGAAAACCTATTTTAAGATATAATGACAGAAAACTTCCCAGATATAGGGAAGACAAACCTCACACAAATACAAGAAGGTCACAGACTCCCAAACAAAATGAACCCCAAAAGACCAATGCCAAGGCACATTATAATTAAATTGGCGAACACCAACAACAAAGTAAGAATATTGTAAGTGGCCAGAGAGAGACAGAAAGTTACCTACAAAGGATTTCCCATCAGACTAGTAACTGGTTTCAAAACAAAAACATATCAGGCATGAAAGAAATGGAATGAAATATAAAAGTCATGCAAAGGGAGGTTCTGAATCCAAGAATACTGTACCTGGCAAGGCTATCAATCAAAATTGAGGATGAAATCAGGAGCTTCACAGACAAAAAAGACTAAGGGAGTTTGTTATCACCAAACCAGCAATGCAAAAAATGTTAAAGGGTCTGCTGTAAAAAGAAGAAATAGAAAACTAAGAAGGAACACAGGGGCAAAGAATAAAAATGGTGACAAACAAGTATCTATCAATAATAGCTTTAAATGTAAATGGATTAAATATCCCAATCAAAAGACATAGGGTAACTGAGTGGATAAAAAAACATGACCCATATATCTGCTGTATATAGGAAACCCATCTCAGAAAAAAGATGCACTCAGACCGATGGTGAAGGAATTGCAAGAGGTTTTTCAGATTAATGGAAATGAAAAAAAAGCTGGGGTAGCAATACTTATATCTGACAAATTAGATCTTAAAGTGACAGACATAAAAAGAGATAAGGAAAGCCACTTCATAATACTAAAGGGAGAAATCCAACAAGAAGAAATAACTCTGATAAACATATACGCATCCAATACAGGAGCACCCAAACACATAAAAAAACTTCTGGAGGATATCAAGGGAGATATTGACAGCAATACAGTCATAGTAGGGGACTTTAATACCTCACTGACACCACTGGATAAATCTTCTAAACAAAAAATCAGCAAAGAAACAGCAATCCTTAATGACTCACTAGATCAGATGGAATTAATTGACATCTGTAGAACATTTCACCCCAAAGCCACAGAATATACATTCTTTTCAAATGCAAGTGGGTAATTTTCAAAGATAGACCATATATTGGGTCACAGGCAAAATCTCATCAAATTCAAGAATATAGAAATCATATCAAGCATCTTCTCAGATCACAATGGCATACAACTGGAAATCAACTACAATAAAAACAATCCAAAAAATCAAACACATGGAGACTAAATAACATGCTATTAAACAATGACTGGGTTACCAGGGAGATCAAAGAAAAAATAAAAAACATCATGGCAACAAACAACAATGAAAACACAACAATCCAAAATCTATGGGACACAGTGAAAGCAGTCTTGAGAGGGAAGTTCATAGCTCTATAGGCCTACTGCAAAAAACAAGAAACAATGGTAATAAATTACCCTACCCTACAACTCAAAGAGCTAGAAAAAGAGCAACAAGAAAAGCCCAGTGTAAGCTGAAGGAAGGAAATAATAAAGATCAGAGCAGAAATAAATAACATAGAGACCCAAAAAACAAAAAAACAAAACAAAAAAAAAGATCAACAAAACCAAAAGTTGGTTCTTCGAAAGGATAAACAAGATTGATGAACCTCTAGCCAGGCTCACCAAGAATCAAAGAGAGAGGACCCAAATAAACAAAATCAGAAATGAAAGAGGAGATATAACAACAGACCATATAGAAATACAAAGGATTGTTTAAAAAATACTATGAACAACTCTATTCCAACAAACTGGACAACCTGGAGGAAATGGACATATTCCTAGAAAAATTCAACCTTCCAAAACTCAATCAGGAAGAATCAGAAAACCTGAATAGGCCAATAACTACTGATGAAATTGAAACAGTCATCCAAAAGCTTCCAGCAAACAAAAGCCCAAGGCAAGATAACTTCACAGGGGAGTTTTACCAAACATTCAAGGAAGAACTAAAACCTATACTCCTCAGACTATTTCAAAAAATTCAAGAGGAAGGAGCACTTTGAAGCTTATTCTATGATGCCAGCATTACCCTAATTCCAAAACCAGATAAAGACAACACAATGAAGGAGAATTACAGGCTAATATCCATCAAGAACATAGATAACAAAATCCTAGCAAATCAGATCCAGCAGTACATCAGAAAGATCATACACCATGACCAAGTAGGATTTATCCCAGGGATGCAAGGATGGTACAATATCCATAAATCAATAAACGTGATACATCACATAAACAAATTGAGAGATAAAAATCACATAGTCATATCAATTGATTCAGAAAAAGCATTTGATGAAGTCCAACACCCATTTTTGATAAAAACTCTCAGCAAGGTGGGAATAGAAGGATCATTCCTCAACAAAATAAAAGCCATATATGACAAACCCACAACCAACATCATACTCAATGGGCAAAAACTAAAACCATTTCCCCTAAGAAGAGGAACAAGACAGGGATGCCCACTCTCAACACTCCTGTTCAACACATTACTGGAAGTATTAGCCATTGCAATTAGACAAGAAGAAGAAATAAAAGGCATCCAAATTGGAAAAGAGGAAGTAAGACTGTCCTTATTCGCAGATGACATGATATTGTACGTAAAAAAGTTCAAAGACTCTATCAAAAGAAACTATTAGACTTAATAAATGAATTTGGTAATGTAGCAAGATACAAAATTAATGCCAAGAAGTGTATGGCATTTCTATACACCAATAGTCTCTCTTTAAGGAAAAAGAGACTAAAAAAGCAATCCCATTTACCATCACACCAAAAAAAAAATTAAGATACCTAGAAATAAACTTAACTAAAGAGGTAAAAGATCTATATGTGGAAAACTATATTCACTGATAAAAGAGAGAGAGGAAGACATAAACAGATGGAAGAATATACCATGTTCATGGATTGATAGAATCAACATCATTAAAATGTCCATACTACCCAAAGCAATCTATAGATTCAATGCACTCCCCATTAAAATACCAACGGCATATTTCAGAGACCTAGAAAGAACTCTCCAAAAATTCATCTGGAATAAAAAAGACCCCGAATAGCACAGCAATCTTGAGAAAGAAGAACAAAGTAGATGGGATCTCAATACCAGATTTCAAGCTATATTACAAAGCCACTGTTCTCAAAACAGTCTGGTACTGGCACAAGAACAGACATATAGACCAGTGGAATAGACAAGAGAACCCAGATATTGACCCAAACCACTATGCTCAATTAATATTTGACAAAGGAGGCAAGAGCATACAATGGAGTCAAAACAGTTCTTTTTTTAAATAAAGGGTGCTGGAAAATTTGGTCAGATACATGCAAAAAAATGAAACTAGATCACCAACTTACACCATGCACAAAAACAAACTCAAAATGGATAAAGGACTTAAACATAAGACAAGAAACCATAAAAATACTAGAGGAATCCACAGGCAGTGAAATCTCAGACATATGCCAAAGCAATTTCTTCACTGATATCACTTTATGGCAATGGAAACTAAAGGGAAAATAAACAAATGGGACTACATCAAAATAAAAAGCTTTTGTACAGCTAACGAAACCATCAACAAAACAAGAAAGTCCACTGTTATGAGAGAACATATTTGCAAATGTTATCACTGATAAAGGTTTAATCTCCAACATTTACAGGGAACTCATACAGCTTAATAAAAAGAAGATAAATGATCCAATCAAAAACCGTGAAAAGGACCTAAATAGATACTTTTCAAAAGAAGACAGAGGGAAGGCCGAGAGACATATGAAAACATGCTCAAAGTCACTAATTATCCAAGAGATGCAAATCAAAGTGATAATGCAGTACCATCTCACATCTTTTAGAATGGCAATCATCAACAAATCAACAAGTGACAAGTGCTGGCGAGGATGTGGAGTAAAGGGTACCCTTGTGCACTGCTGGTGGAAATGTAGACTGGTGCAGCCTCTGTGGAGAACAGTATGGAGTTTCCTCAAAAAATTAAAAATGGAACTCCCATTTGACCCAGCGATCCCACTTCTAGGACTATATCCCAAGAAAGTAGAAACACCAATGAGAAAGGATATATGCACTTTTATGTTCATAGCAGCACAATTCACTATAGCTAAGATTTGGAAACAGCCTAAGTGCTCATCAGCAGATGGGTGGATTAAAAAACTGTGGTGCATCTACACAATGGAATACTATGCTGCTATAAACAGAAGGAATTCTTACCATTTGCAGCAGCATGGATGTAACTGGAGAGAATTATGCTAAGTGAAATAAGCCAGACAATGAAAGGAAAATACCACATGATCTCACTCATCTTATATAATAAAACCCTAATATGCAAATCAACCAAACAGTGGAATGACTGGTTGCTATGAACTGACCACTAGGGGGCAGACTCTCAACATAGGAGCTGCCTCCTGGTGGTCAGTGTGCTCCCAGAATTCAGGCGCACAGTTGGCGAGTGCAGCAGTGGTGGCAGGAACTTTCATGGCAGCACTAAGGAGCAGCGAGCTGAGCAGTAGGGAGAAGCAAGGAGGCAGGCAGCAGGGAGTGAGGGGTCTCAGGCACTGCAAGAGGGTACAGGCACAGGCCTGGCTGAGGGCTTCACCCCCACCCCCCAGTGCACAAATTTTGTGCACTGGGCTTCTAGTTTATGCATAATAAGGAACATTATAACCTGATGAACAAAATGATAGATACAGAGGCAGTAAAGCATTGAGCAGACTGTCAAATTACAGCGGGAAGGCTGTAAAGTGTTGGGGAGGGGGGTGAAAGAGATCAACCGAAGGACTTGTATGCATGCATATAAGCACAACCAATGGACACAAGACACTGGAGGAGGGGTGGGATGAGGGCATGCAACAGGGGGTAGTGGAGGCTGGGAGAAGGTCAATGGAGAAAAAAGGAGATATATGTACTACTATCTGTAATACTTTAAAAAAGAAAAAAGAAAAAAAAAGAAAAGCCATGAGTTAACCACATACCATTAACAATTAGAAGCTATACAAAGCTATTGTCAGATATTTGATAGCATATAATTCAAGATGATGATCCTTAAGAGAAAAACAAATAAACCAAACTACATAATCACTCTGGATGACTGAGTAGAGTCAATTTTCAAACTATACATGATGGGAGAAAGAACTTAACTAACGTTCAATGGCTTCACTAAGTTGAGGAAATTAAAATTCAGCAGGACTGAAGTGGCTTGATGCTTCAGGGTAGAGTACCATAAAGGAGAATGCTACAGAGAAAAACAGCTTCAGAAACCAGTATAAAGGTCTCCTTGAATTTTGTGGTTATTTGGTCATTAATAGACATGTGAAACTCTACAAGTATAGCCAAGGCATGAGTAGAGATTTGTAAGATGAGCAATTTTCAGAACCCACATAAGGTAGTAGTATGTTCAAACTTCAACCAGACAAAGCAGAATCCTTAGTAATTATTTCTGATATTTATAGAAGACTCCATCAGGGTCACAATTTTGTAGTAGAAATGAATTATCCCTGGAGTGAAGAATATCCCAAACTTACTATATATTACTGAAGTTAAGCTGATATAAATTCACATTAGAGTTTTATAACTTTAGAGTGTTAAATGTAATCTCTATGGTAACCACAAAAAAAGTTATATAATGTATACAAAAGAAATAAGAAAGGAATATAAACAGTTCACTACAAAAAATCAACTAAACATAAAAGACTGAAATGCAGAAAATGAGGCATCAAAAAGCTATCTTCTATAATAAAAGAGAAACATGCAAATTAGTTGTCCCTCCACTGTACTCAAGCCATGCCCACAAGGCAATGAGGAGTGAGTATGCAAATTAACCTGACAAAGATGGTGGGTAATTTGCATACACAGAGCAGAGTGGGAGAGCCAGCAGCTTGGGGGGATGTGGCTCCCTCAGTTGCTCCCTTGGGGGAACATGAGGGAGAGCAGAGCAGGAGAGCCAAAGGCTTGGGGGGATGTGGCTTCCTCAGTTGGAGAAAACCCAGAGCATGGGGAGCACCAGGAAGTCTGGGAATCGTAGTTCTCCTAGACACTAGAGCAAAGTGAGCCTGGAGCAAGTTACTATTGCAGTTGGATAGGAGGGATGGAGGGAAAGCAAAGGTGAGAGACATAAGTAAAATCAGAATGTCTAGGAAAAATTAAAAGGAAGATATCCTAAAACTTCCAGGAAATCTCCACCAATGGAGCAAAACAAAACCCAAAAAAGCCTCATTATTCTGTAAGCAACAAACCAAACTAAGTTGGGGGTCTCAGACAATACACTCATATGATTGCAAAGACAGACAGAAACACCAGGATTGGAGAGGGCTCCCCTGAGGGCTCCCAGATTGGAGATGGTGTAGGTCAGGCTGAGGGACCCCTCCCTCCACCTCCCCACCCCCACCTCCCAGTGCACGAATCTTCATGCACCAGGACCCTAGTAAGGAAATAAAAACCAACTAGATGACAGAATAACCATAAAATAATTTGCTGGGATTTTGATTGGAATTACATTGATTCTATAGACCAAGTTGGGATGAACCAACATTTTAACAATATTGAGTCTTACTATCCATGAACATGGAATATCTCGCCATTTATTTAGTTCTTCTTTGATATCTTTCATCAGGGTTTTGCAGCTTTATAGTCTTCATATAGACCTTGTACATATTTTCTTAGATTTTTGCTTAAGTATTTCATTTGGAGTATGCCCATATACATGGTATTATGTTTTTAATATCAAATTTTACTTATTAATTGTTTGTTTATAGGAAAGCAATTGACTTTTGCATATTAACCTTGTGCACCTTTATTTTTAATAACTCCAATTGGAAGCATCCTAAATATCTATCAATGAGTGAATGGGTAAACATGTTGTTCTTATTCATACAATGGAATTCTTACTCCACAATATAAAGAAATTAACTGTGGATAACCTCCACAGCATGGACAAATCTCAAAAACATTATGCTGAGTAAAAGAAGAATAAAAAAATTTATACTGTATGACTATATACATATGAAACTTCAGAGAAGAAAACCCTTACAGTGGCAGAAAGTAGATTAGTTGTCTAGGACAGATGGTGTGGGAGTGATTGGGAGACAAAACAAGGGACTTTTTGGAAGTGATGAAAACATACATCTTATTGTGGTGGTAATTACACAGATGTGTAAATTTGTCAAATTTCTATTTAAACTAGTTCGTGTGGCTTCTATTATTAAAACTGGACACTAACTGAGAAAGTCTTAAAGAAAGAACAGAAGGTTGCCTGGAAAACCAGGAGGGAATTGATTTCATAGAAAGAACAGTGTGCACGAAGTTATTGGAGTATGAGGAAGCATGACACACGTGGCAGGCCTTATAAATCAGGGTTACAGATTCCATGAATCGCAGAAAACGTACATCTTTCCATAAAGACTATTTTCTTTAAAGTGTGTTTGGTATTGTGTTAGATTTTCTCATACCATAGAGAAAAGGCAATATTTTCCAAAAGTTCTCCCCACTTGAACTTGAGGAAAAGTGTGCTTAACCAAAACCAAAGAGAAAAAATCGGAGAACATCTATTTGTGTGTGTGTGTGTGTGTGTGTGTTTTGAACCAAATTTAGGTTGAAAAACTCAAACGGTTGCCCCCACCATCACCAAAGCCACACCAGTGTTTGCATACAGAAGACACTTCAGCAGGTCATTTCATAGCAGCAAATGTTCACATCAAACCCAGAAACACATGCTTGCTACACCCCTCATGCATTCAGATATCCCCATAGGAATTCATACAACCGAATGGATAATTGGAGACACTTCTAAGAGGAATTAGAGAATACATTTCAAAAAAGAAAAGTATCCATACCCTATAATTGCTGCTCCTTTCAGAGAGTCTGGCTACATAAAATTCAGGACATAACGTATTATGTTTGGAATAAGAAATTAAAAGATGCAAAATTCAACCAGTGAACAAAATACAACTAATGGACAACCAGGAGAAAATATTTACCTTGATAGTAACTAGAAAAGTATAAATGAAAATACTGAGGAGACTTTTCTTTTTTCTTAAAACTAGTAACAAAAACAAAAATTCCAAATATCAACAAGGGCACAGGAAAAGACATTCTCTACTCTTACCAGTTGTAGTAGAATTTTGTAAAACATTTTTAGAAAGAAATTTGGCAATGTGAAACAAGAGTCTTACCTTTTTTACCAAGGAGCTCACTTCTAGAAGTTTATCCCAAGGATATGTTTAGATGAAAGAATAATTTTGTGATGAAAGATTTCCACTATAACTTTGTTCACAGTAGTGAGAAATTAGAAACCACTTGAAGTCCAACAATATAGAAAGGATTACAGTAAGGTACAGAATGTACTGTGAATGCCCAGTAGTCTGGAAATACATTTATGCCATAGTGTGAGGTGAAATGTAGAATACAGAAATAAATTACGTTGTGACTGCAATTGTGTTTAAAAACCTGTGTTTATGAACAAAACCTAGAAGGTAATAAAGAAACTGCTAAGTTAGGTCAGAGACTTGTGAATATTTTTTTTCTATATCCTAAGCTGTTGTGATATTTTATTATGTTTATAACTAAATAAATGAGAGTAGTGAGTCTTCTGACTTTTGGAAGGCTAAATGATGTTCTAAACAAATCAGTAAAAGTTAAAAATCGCAGAAGAAACCTTTCATCTCATGAGAAAAGTGATTGTAACCTAACCATCAAAAGAATATCAAAATTGATCAATCTGGTAGATATTTTTAAGTACATTCTATGTTTTTGGACATAAGATTCATCCCTTGGAAGGAGCAAGAACTCATAACTTTCATCCAGAAGTCCTGGCTCTATCATTAGTGTGTATGGAGTATCATAACCACTTAAAGATATGGTTACCTATGGTTACCAAAGAATAATGGTAATGCTCCCCTGACTCACCACTCAGTATAGTTGTAAGAATTATAAGAGATAACACCAATGAAAGTCTCTTGTAAACCAAGGATTGCCTCTAGCCATTTGTCAGTATTCTTTGTTTGGATTAAGCTTCAGCCACACAAACCTCCTCAGGAGGCTGAGTCTGAAATAGTCCCAGTAGCCTTGCTGTGGCCTTTGAAGAATGCCCAGGGAGACTGACCCACCATCAGCAAACTTCAAATTGCTCCAGTCACCCACTGGACAATGGGATCTCCATAAATAGTCACTGGGAGGTGGCGGAGAAGGGCCACGGAGTTCTCTATTTTCTTTGAGGAAAACAATGAAGGAAGAAGGCAAGAGAGATCTTCTCTAGGTGAGAGGAAAACCTGTAACATTGATAACCAAACTTCCCTCTGAAGTGGATACCTACCTGGCAGTGACCCAGACTGAGGCAGAGTCCAACATAGCTTCCTATAGAAAAGAGTGGTCCTTCCGGGTGATGCCAGGACACTGACATCGAGTTGCCAGGGCACTGGCACAGATGGCGTACATGTGTGTGTTAGCAGCTGCAGAGGCAAAGCAATCAAAATTTTGTGGTCAACAGCAAACTCTTAACAAATGTTTAAAGTTTAACAGAGGTGAGAAGGGCTGGGTATCCCAGAGGCTCTAGTAATGAAGCTCTTTTAGAACAGAAATATTGTGAAATTTTGTATGGTTTTCTTCCTAAAACGTTGCCTCTGTCTGCTAGCTGAACAGGGTGGGAGGGCCTCCAGCTTAACAGCAACCACGCTGCTTCCAAAAATTTTCCTTGGCTTGATTTTATAACCGATTGCCTTTTCAGTTGGTAAATAGATTTGCTCATCCCTGAGACAAGGCTAATGATTTCTGGTTTGGTTGCCAAATACTTTCAGAAATTCTAAATTCATTTTTAATAAACATTTATGTCACACTTAATTCGTGCCAAGCACTACTGCAAGTACTAAGCAAAGATTAACTCTTATTCCAACAGACCTTCCTTCCTGTGGAGTTTCGCACGGAGAGGGCTGCCCTTTTGAATTGCTGAACATTCACTGGAAACATTACGTTGTCTAGTCCCCACCAATTGCAGACGATTCCCCACAGTGTGTTCTCTGGGGCGTTGTCCTGACCAGATGTAAGTGGCTTTTCTCCCTTTTCCCCAGAGAGGCAGCCATGAGAAATGGTTTCCTTTACTTGAATTGATCCCACTACAGAGGGGCAGAGAGAGCATTTGCCCACCAATGTTTTATCTCATCTCGCTCCTGGATGTTTCCACCTGCCCCGTCTGCAAGCCTGACAAGCACACTGTAAGACAGATTTGCTGCGCTGCGATAGAGATGTCTAGTTTTCAAAAATCTTCAATCAAATTTTAGTCCCCCGGGCCTTTTTTCCCTGCTTCCCATTCTTTCTGATTGGTTCACACCTTTCCAATAATCGGGTGTTCAGAGCTTGTATCATCTTATCACTTTGCAGGTTCAGTTTCCAGGTGCTGTTTACCGTGACTCTAGGGCTTTTGAGGCATTTCTGCCACTCGCTGGATGTCTCTGCTTCCAGTTATTTCTCTCCAGGCACTTAGCTCCTTCCTACTTTAAACTTTAGTTATTATCTGCCTCACATTTCTAGTCGTACTGGGTTTCTTTCTTTTATTGCCTGTCAATCTGTAATGTGTACTACACACACAGGTTTATAATGGCCTCATACTATAATTTCTGTGTTACTTAAAGTCACTTTACAAAGTTAACAAATGCCATCGACAGCTAAAAGGAGTGTATTAATAATGATAAGAGAGTTAACATTCATTGAATACTTTCCACATGCCTGGCACCAGCTAAGCACTTTCACAGAGCACGAATCCCAGTGTTCCTTCCACCCCAAGTTTCTGCCTGCATGCTGAGGGAAAGCAGCTTCCGGGAGCCACCCAGTAGCCCATCCCTGGGCCTCTATGGCTCTCTGGGCCAGAGGACCAGAGCCCACTATTGCTGTAGCTCACTTGCAAATTAAATCTTGCATTTTGTCCTCCCAGTGTCGCCTCTGCTATCATCCATACGCCTGTCTTCAATTAAAGCACAGGCCAGCTCTGTGCCCTGTTCCTGGTCTAGCACTGATGACAACCTACAGAGGCTGCTTACTTATTGCCCTGGTCAGTCATCAACGCAGTTCTATCACGCTTCACTCCATTTCCTCTGCCTGCCATGCTCCCTTTCTCTGCCCTCTTGTCTTAAGCCATCAGTCCCCCAAGATCCAGGCCATCTCCCACGTACTCTCTGAAGCCCTTGCTAACCACCTCAGGCCAAAATGATCTCTCTCACCTCTAACACCCTAGAACCCCTATTTCCCATGCCACTCATTTACCACTTATCATATGCTGCCCTGCATTGTCTGTTTGGTATCTTTTTATCTAAGAGCCTAGCTTGCCTTGAGGGCAGAGATCATCTCTTATTCATCACTATATCCACCACATTGCTTAGCCTAAGGGCCCAGAACAAAATAGGTGTTCTATAAATGTTCATTGATTTATTGTACGTGGAAATGAAAATGACTTTCTTGCTTCGATGGTGACCCAAGAAAAGAAAGCAAGTTTTTTAAGACCCATAGGATCAACCCAGAAAAGACTTTTAGAGCTCTCAAAAGAAAAATAATTTGAAGTATTTACAAATAAGACTTTATCAATGAGTTGTTAAAATAGCTTAAAATGTTTAAGTTATTGGAAATTAGACAAACAAATCAATTCTATGGATTTGAATGCTTAGAGATAGTTTTCACTGAATTTTTCAAGCAAGTTGTACATAGAAGCATGGCTAGGAAAATCAATTGACTGATCACCCTCAGATTACTAAAACTAGAGAAAATAAAAATCATAATTCTGAAATTCTCAATATGTAGTGCTCTTATTTTGCTGGGTGTGAATATTCTGTTGGGATGAGTCAACATATTTTGACAACCTTCCTCATTGTAGTAACATCTTAAATACTCAGAAACCAAATCTCAGAATTGTACTTATAGAAGAACTAATCTAACCTTTACAGACAAAACTTTAATTCAGAAAGAGATGGAATCTTTCATTGCTTTCTTCTGGGAGCTTTATTTAACTTTTTTTTAGCTTCCTAAGATTGATGAAAAGCTTTTGGCTATCTTGTTCTTATAACTCCATATCATTTATCAACAGACTGATCAGTTTGATTGAGGCTGATTTGGTCAACATACTGCACTATATTTAGGTTGGAAACTACTGAATAAATTGGATCCTGTCATTGTCAAACACATTTTTCACTCTATGTAGTAGAGGAGTAGAAATCTAGAACTAGAAGGAACTTTAGAAATCAACTTACCCAGTTTTTAATTTTTACAGGGTGATATGGAAGCTGAGAAATATTAGGCAACTTGTCCAAAGCCATACATTTTTACTGAGGTAGTTATTTTTATTATAAAATAGATTCTTTGTCATTTAACAATTAGCCTTACTGGAAATAAACTTTAAAAATGTTTTTAAGATTATTCTCTGGTAGAATTGCATTCAAAGTAGAATATAGAAATAAAATAGAAATAATCTTCAAAAAAAATGTGCAATTTCCAAATTTGTTTCTCTGACAGAGTAATGTCAGAAAACAAGTCACATAACAAGTATTTTATTTCTTAAATTTATCTGAATGTAAAAAAAAAAAAAGAGAAATAATCTCAGTCATAGATATGAAACTCTGTAATAACAGACTCCTTAAAAGGTGCAGTTGGAAGGGATGGCAGAGTCATGTGGTGGCTGCAGGACTCCCACCCTATAGAGAAAGGACCAACCTGTGAAATCAGCTTAGTTTATCTTCAACATTTCCACCCTCCTTTTTCTATGGCTTCACCTCTTCTCAACTCCTACCTCATACGTTCTATGCCCAGCCAGCAAGGAATGTAAAGGCGAATTAGTTATATGTAGGTAATAAGTAAGGACCTGTCAAGGTAATGATCTATCCTTTCCCTATGTCTGTCCTTTAGATGGCAACTTCTTCCCTTGGTAGGATAAAACAGGGTCTAGTAACCATTCCTAAGAGTGGATTGAGACAGAAGAATTTATGTCCCATTTGTTGCAAGCATCTCCCGGCTATCAATTCAGTCTTTTTTTTTTTTTTTGACCCAGGTCTTCTTGGCAGGCAGATTTTCCCATCTCTCTCCAAAACCACATTTTGCACTTTCTAGCATATATTATAAGGATTATATTAATAGTTTCATGTCATGATCATCATCATACTTTTTTCATAATTCTAGAATAAAACACATACTACTTCTTTTATTTCTACCTTGGCAACAATTTCTGACAATAAAACATGACATTGGAGAATATGTCTTCTCTCATAGGTATCATTGAACTGTCTTATAATTAAAAGCACAACATTTACATGACCACTATATAATTTGGTATAGTGACAATGAGTTACATTTCTCCTGTACTTTACAACTTACACTGATTAAAATTTCACATTATTTTATAACATATGATGACTCGTGAGGTACAGGAGGGAGAGTAATTGTTATTATCATGCCCATTTTACAGTTAAAGAAACTGAGAAATCTAAATTTGTCCCTTATTGGTGGTACTAGCCTTTCCACCTCTTCTACCTCACTTAGAAGGAAAAAAGGAAGGAAATTAACATTGGGACGTTAACATCTATTATGTGTAAGGCACCATATTAAAAACGTATAACATTTTAGCAACTTCCCAGATTTCAACAAAATTTAGCAAACTGAATTTAACAATACAAAAAAAAAATAATCATACACCATGAAGTTTATTCTAGGGATATAAGGATGGTTCGACATCTTCAAAGAAATCAATGTGATACACCACAATAAAAAAAATAGAGGACACAATCATATGTTCATCTCAATAGATGCAGATAAAAACATTGACAAAGTTCATAACAAAAACTCCAAACAGAGTTGTATACCTGAAACATATATAATGTTATTAATCAACTAGAGACCCAGCGCACGAAATTCATGTGCTCAGGGGAGTCCCTCAGCCCAGCCTGACCCTCTTACAGTCCAGGAGCCCTTGGGGGATGTCTGACTGACAGCTTAGGCCCACTCCCCCCAGGGAGTGGGCCTAAGCTGTCAGTCAGACATCCCCAGCACTGCTGCGGAGGTGGGAGAGCCTCCTGCCACTGCCTCTGTGCTCGCTAGCTGTGAGCCCAGCTTCTGGCTAAGCAGTGCTCCCACGGTGGGAGCTCACTGCCCATCAGGGGGCAGCTCCTGCATTGAGCATCTGCCCCCTTGTGGTCAGTGTACATCATAGTGACTAGTCGTTCTGCCATTTGGTTGATTTGCATATTAACCTTTTATTATATAGGATGTTACCACAATAGATTTAATAAAAATAAAACTCCCAACAAAGTGGGCATAGAGGGAATGTACCTCAGCATAATAAAGGCTATATATGACAAGCCCACAGCTCACATCATATTCAAAAACTGAAACATTTTCCTCTAAGATAAGGAACAAGTCAAGGATGTCCCTGCTCACCACTTTTATTTAACTAGTACTAGAAATTCAATCTAGAAAAATTAAGTTAAAGAAATTAAGTTAAAGAAAAGCATCCAAATGAAAAAATAAATAAAACTATCTCTATTTGCAGATGATATGATATTATATATAAAAAAAACACTTAATACACATCCAAAAAAAACTATTAGAAATAATAAATGAATTTAGTAAAGTTGAAGGATGCAAAACCAATATACAAAAATCTGCTACATTTCTATACACTAACTAGTGGCCTGGTGCACAGATTAGTGCACATTGAAAGGAAATTAATTAGAAGGTGACTATGGGGGCGGGACTGGGCAAGACAGGCCAGATACGCCCTGGAGCATACCTCCCTCCCAATTGGCCCTGTGCTCCCAGAGGACCTTGGCTTCCCAGAGGGCCCTGTGCTCCCTGCCATCCCCTGCACCATGGGGGCCCAGCTCCTCCATGCAGCCCCTTGCAAGTCTTCTCAGCAGTAGACCCCAGTGCCTCCAGCTACAGCCAAGCTTGGTGGGACCCTGCGCAGACTCCCAGGGCATGGTCTCTGCTGCACCTGCTCCAGCTCCAACTCCAGCTTCAGCTTCAGCCAACACCACACTTTCACCTCAGGGCCTGATTTCACAGAGTTGCTCTCACCCCAAGGCCCCTAGGAGGGGTCCCTCTTCTCTCCCAGGCCTGATACGACTTTGTAGGTGACAGCAATGTGTACCTCTTCAAGTTACTGCACCAAGTCCTGCAGATGCCACAGGACCAGAGGGAGCCAGAGTGTCTACCCACACGGATGCAAGGAGCACTAGTCAGTGGATCTTTGCTGCCAGTTGCTCTTCTGCAGCTGGAAGGGTGTTTGCAGTCACCAGAGCTCAGCAGTAAACTAGATTCAGGCGACACTTCCCCAGCAACAACATAAGCCATTGCTGAAGAATCCCATGCCCCCCCACAAGGAACCAGACACCCTCCTCTCTGGTTCCAGAGTGTGTCACCTGAAAACCTTGGCTGCCAAGTCACTATAGCTCGGCAGCTCCTGCATTGAGCATCTGCTCCCTGGTGGTCAGTGTGTGTCACACCTACCGGCTGGTTGGGTGGTCGGATGGTCACTTAGCCTTTTATATATATACTAGGGGCCCGGTGCACAAAAATTTGTGCACTCGGGGTGGAGGGAGTCCCTCAGCCCGGCCTGTGCCCTCTCACAGTCTGGGACCCCTCAGTGGATGTCCTATGATGGCCCCAGTCTGCCAGGCGCCTTTTGTGTGTGTGTGGGGGGGGGGGGCCACTGGGGACCTGCCCCCAGCTGCATCTGAGGCTCAGAGCAGTCCTCCTGTGTGTGTCTACCTGCTGGGGACCTGCCACCAGGCACACTGTGGAGGCTTGGAGCAGGCACCCCCTCTATGTTGATCTCTCAGACTCTTGCCCTCCCCTGCATGCTGTTCTCTTTTTTGAGCTGTGGCCAGGGCTGGGTG